>PVJH01029396.1:0-26099 GCA_004026705.1 Nesogale talazaci
TTGGCGTTAGGAGAGTAGAGGTGAGACAAGCTGTGGGAGTTTTCTGCTTTCTCTGGTCTTGTGCGAGGGGAAGTTGTGTTTCCACATGATCCATAGTTCTTTGAAATCATGGTCTCTGTAGACCTTTCATTTTCTTCCCTCTTATTAGCTCCAATCTGGAGAGACCAGTACTTGCGTCTTAGACGGATGCTTGTGGGCTTCTGACTCCAATCATTATTCACCAAAGAAGGGTGTCAGGCATTGTCTTGATGGCCTGTCTTATGTCAATTGACTTAGTTTCCCCCATGACGATGCTTCTAAACTCCCAATTCCATGGACTCAATCCCTTCAGGTTATAGCTAAGAAGTTTTCATGCCTTTGGCCCCGGCAAGTGCTACTCTATATATGGATAATATGTTTGCAGCATGTACAAATACTTATCTAGAAATATCCTCTGCCAAACCTACTTAGGGTGAACTCCCATACATCGTGCCGCACAGGTTCAGCTTGCACATCTACCTATCCACCTATAAATTATTGCTTATTCTTACTATCACTGCAGGATTCATATGTGGCAGTGATCACCACTGTTGTCTCCCACTGTTTGTCTTGGTCTTGGTCATGGTGTGCTGCTCTCCCTACTGTACTGAAGGGATACTGCCCATCCCTTCATCCAAGTTAATACATATTTATTCTCTAGTTAGTGTTCTCCCCTCCCTCTCCTGTCCCTGGCAACCAGATGTGTGTAAACCTTCCTTGACTTTTTATAAGATCAGTCTCATACAATATTTGTTCTCTAGGCTCATCCATGTGAATGTTTGGTGGCTTCATCATTATCCTTAAATATTGCATAATATTCCATTGTTCCTACTTCAACTTACGTGTGTTTTTGTTTTGTTTTGTTTTGTTTGTGGGCATCACTGCCTCTGGTGGTTGTGGGCGCTACCCAGTGCCGCTCCTGAGAGCCACCGCTGGATTTGAACCGCCAAGTCTGCGGGCTGCAGTTTCGCACTCAACCGCTTATGCCACCCGGGCTCAGCCCTTCTGAAACCATCACTACTGGATGAGAAAGAAAAGCAAACTCAACTGCCACGGAGTTGATTTCAACTCACAGGGCCCTGCAGGAGAGGGTAGAACAGTTCTTGTGGGTTTCTGAGGCAGTAACTTTTTTTCTTTTTTTGGGGGGGGGGCATCACTGCCCTCTGGTGGGAGTGGGAGGCCCAGCCTTGCTCCTGGAGAGCTGCTGCTGGATTTGAACCACCAAGTCTGTGGGCTGCAGTCCCACACACAACCACTAAAGCCACCAGGACCCAGCCCTGAGACAGTAATTCTTTACTGGAGTAGAAAACCTCATCTTTTTCCCATGCTCGGCAGGATAAACATTGAGTTGTTAACTGAACAAGGATAAAGGTTCTACAGGATAAAGACGGGCAGTCTGCTACCGTAAAGATTTATAGTTTCTCTTTATCTCTAACTCTATCTCTTCTTCACTCAAAATACTCTCTGCCTACAACATCTCTAAGGATGTGGATAGAACAATGTCTGTCTAGCAGGGTGGATTCTATCTGGGCAGAATTGCAAAATTCTTAACAGAGGCCTGAGTTTGATTCTCTATTCTGCAACCTATTAGCAGTGACATTCTCATCTCACAGACCCTGTTTCCTAAGCTGCAAAATGGGAATGATAATAGAATCTACCTTTTGGGGCTATTGGAAGTACTACATATGAAAACCTGGGGAAATTTTTTTAATATGCTGATTTTGATTTAATATCAATGAACTCACCAATTCATTACCATCAAGTAAATTCCCTCTCGAAGGAGCCCCTGGAGGGGTCAGGAGTTATATATTAGTCTCTAACTGCAAGGTCAGCAGCCCCAGCGGCTGCTCCTCAGGAAAAAGATAAAGACTCTACTCCCATAAAATTTATAGTCTTGAAAAACTACAGGGGCAATTTTACCCTATCCTCTAGGGCCACAATGGCTCAGAGTATCTATTTTTCTATTGGGAATGATTTTGTGTTCCCTATTTATTTTCCCGGTCTATATTCAGCATGGTAAATGAAACCAAAACAAGACAAAACGAAACAAAAGAAAATAACCCGCTGCTTCCAGTTGATTCTGACTCATAACCCCACCAACCACCACGGATCCTACCGGGGTAGCAGAGTTTGTCCGCAGTACGCTGACTGTTGTGAGGTGTGGAATAGATTTTGACTGACGGTGACTCTGTAGGGGAGAGGCGAACTGCTCCAGGGGGCTTCCCAAGAGTGTACATCTTTTTATTCTTATTAAATACGTCTATTGGGGTTTCTTACATCTCCCATCACAAGCCATGCATTCATCCATTGTGTTAAGCACATTTGCACATATGCTGCCATCATCATTTTCAAAGCAGTTTTTGTTTCTTGCTATCAAGGCTGTAAATCTTTATGGAAGCAGACTGCCACATCGTTCCCCCTCGGAAGGACCGATGGGTGCACCTCGCCAACTTTTGGACTAGCAGCCACGTGATTAACTATGGCAGGGCCAATAATCAGTAACCATTCAACAGACCAAGTGCCTGGTGGGCGCCCCGCCGAGCGCTTATCTCTAAGAATATAAATCTGCAAGCGATAAGGTCCCCACCCGCAGTGCTAAGTGAGTAAGACCTACAGGTTGCTGCATCAGCAAACCTGCCTAAAAGTGGGGTTTCCCGAAGGTCTGGGAAAGTTGAGTGAGTCACAGGCAAGCAGGCCAAGAAGGGAGGGAGGGGCCTTGGTGGAGAGAGACTCCACAGATCTGAATGGGCGGGTTGCACGAGGGAACTGTGAGCAGGCTCCAGGCGTTGATGGGACTGGTTGGGCTAGTATCTCTTGAAGCTTCCGTTTCCCTATTTGCAAAACGATAGCCATCTCACTCTCCCAGCCTGGAGGCGAAGATGTGATGGCTGGAGCGACGCATCCCTGGCCCGCGAGGTACATGCTCAAAAACTGCTAGGCGCCCTCACCATGCAGTTTTTAATAATGGACCGGGTGACTCCAAGAAGAACTCGTCCTCTGGTCCCTGGACTGCGAAGGATGGTGACAAGGGACTATCCATCAGTTTCACTTTCGATCAGTTTCAAGCTCTCCCATGGCACCGCGACGCCCGAGTCTAAAGGGTAACCCACGCACCGCCGGGCTCCCGGAGTCACGTGGGCCGCGGCCCCGCCCCGCCCCGCCCCGCCCCGCCCCGCCCCGCCCCCGCGGGTCCCGGGCGGCTGCGGTAGCGGCGGCTGCGCCTGCGCGGGACGGAGCGCGGTCTGCGGCGCGGCCCGCGGGGTAGGCGGCGCGCCTAGCGAGGGGGCGGCGGATGGCTCTGCCCGGCCTGGCCGGATCGGGGCCCAGCTCCTGCGGGCCGTTGGACGAGGCCGTGGCGGCGGCCCAGGAGAACGAGGCTCCAGCCATGGGGGCGGCGGGAGCGGCGGCCGAGGAGGAGGAGGAGGAGGAGGACGAGGGCCGCGGCCGGGGCCTGCTGCGCTGGGACGGCTTCTCGGCGTGGCTGCACTGCGTGTGTGTCGTGGGCTTCGACCTGGAGCTGGGCCAGGCCGTGGAGGTGAGGCCTGGCTGCACCTTGCACCGCGCCCGGCCCCCGCCGCGGGCCAGCCCCGCCGGAGCCCGGGGTTTCCCGGGCCGGCCGGCCCGGAGCTGGGCCGCGGGGCATCCGGGCGTGGCCGCCCGCGCCTCTGGCAGCCGGGCCGGCCTGCGGTCCATTGGCAGTCCCCTGGGGAGGACCGTGGGCTGCGGCTAGGGGTGAGGAGTTCTCGCCAGGCCTTACCCCAAATACTTGTTGATGATGTTCGTCCCTTTGAAATCCGAGCTGGGGAATAGAGCCTAGAGCCTGGAGGGGCACCGGGCAGAGCTGCAGGCGGCATGTTGTTAGGGGACTCTCAAGAGGGCAGCAATGCCCGGGGCATACGGTGCACAGCCGTGGCCAAGCCTTGCCCAGTCACCTTTTTAGACAGGTGGTCCTGGCAGGGTGCAGCGGTTCTTCGAGCCTTCCACTCAGACTGGGATGAAGTGCCTGTTCGTCGCTTGCGTTTTCACCCTTCACTTCTTTTGTTCCTCGGTTCTGTTCATTCTCCCTGTTGCCTCTAGAGCGGTGCCAAGACGAGGGAAAAATAGCCTGCCAGTGAATCTGTCAAGTTTTCCATCTGTATCGAAAGACCCCATTTGAACTGTTGTTGACTTTGGCTAGTGAGTGTCCTTTTGTCGTTCAAAAGCAGGCTTGCTTGCTTTGTCTTTTATGTGTTCCAGAAAAACCGCAGCGGGATGAACATTCAATATGTAATGTATATATGTATATATATGTGTGTGTATATATATGTATTTGCTGACAGTGACTGATCTTAGTGGATCATCACATTCGAATAGTAGTGGCATTGAACTGGTTAAGAAAATTGACCGGGGCAATTTGTCCTAATGCAAAGTTACTATGTGTGTATTTAATGTGTGTTCATCACACGTTTTCAGTAGAGTTTTCATTAGGATCCTAGGCGCTATGCTATCTGTTGGTTATACAGATGTGAACTGTATGCTGTAGCTATGCTTGTAGATTGAGATTGAAATTGACAGAGGAGTGTCAAAAATGAATCACAGAAGCAGATTGGGCCTAGTGCAGTGCCTGACACACAGTAGTGCTCGGTAAATACTTGTTGATACCCTGCATGAATACATTCTTTATCTTATTAAGTTAGAAACAAGAACATTTCCTAAAGGCTTGAAGACAAGGTTTATAAGACATTTTATCATTTACACTGACAGACCAACCTGAAGTTAAATGTACAGCAAAACACAGTTTTCCTAGAAGGCACAGGACTAAGTTGTATGTAGCTCATGACATTTGTGTATGTGCATGTGAGAGACTATATATATATATATATATATATATATATATAAAACATGCACCCATTCAATTTTTACCTGTACACTGACAATGACTACATAAACCTTATTATATCACTATTCTCACAGTTTCTGCCTGTATTATTTCACTACTCCTAGCATATGAAATCCACATAATGTTCTCATGTATGCTTTAGGGTTTTGATTTCAATCTCATCTACGTAATCCTTTAATAATAAAGCTGACTTTATTGAACTACATTGTTGTTTAGTTTAATGAAGACCTCATGGCATAGTTTCTGGACTCAGGGTTCAAAAGTTATTTCCAGACAATAGATTCAAGAGTCCCTCTAGTCTCAATATGTTCAGTAAGTGTGGTTTCCATTAAGAATTCGAAGTTTCATTGCAAAATCTTCTTCCTTTTGATCAAGATCCTTCTACTGGGTCTCTGATCCTGACAGTAATTGTAACTGGGTGCCATCCATTTCTTCTGGCGATGTGGAGGCAGTTAGACCTGGAAACCATTTCCTTCTATGATTTTTGGATCATATTTCTTTGTCCTTCCAGAATGACCATTCACAAGTGTTTAAGACCCCAGGCACACTCAGAGTGATACTAGGCCAATTGATTGAATAGGCCCACCATCACATATCATTTATCTTTTGTGTCATATTTACTAACTTGTCAGTTTTATTCCTTCTCACCATCCCTTGCCATCAGTGTTTTTAGATTGTTTCTATCTTTTTGGTATTGTAAATAGTGCTAAATCCCACAAGGTGTTTGTTTGTATCTGAATAGTAGCAACAGCCGAAGCTGCCTCTCCTACCACTATTTTTGTTGTAAAGTCAAATATTACATTTTATTGATCATTTCACACACCCCATTTCAAGAAAAAAGTTCTGGTGTGCAGCTTGGTGATAATCGGTGTAATAGTCAAGTTGCAAAACTATTATTTAGTTGATGCCAGATACTCAATATTTCTCATAGAAAGATTTCCATTCTTTTCTCCAACTGTTAGCTACTAAATAAACATTGTTTTATAAATCCACGTAGCTCAGGAGTAATCACACTTTTTCAGCATGCAAGCTACTTATGAAGTGATCAAGTCAAAATGATCTGGCAACTACAAAAATGCAAAATCTGTTTATTTATTACACCTATTCACAAATGCATTGCGAATTCTTTATATGTGCCAAGTATGTCTGTACCTTGCATAAGTCCATGAGTCCATATTGCACAGCATATTTAACTGTATATTTTTTGTCATTACTTGAGTTTACTCTGATGACTTGCACTGAATGGAATGAGGCAGGGATGCATAGTTCAGACAGTAATTGCTGACAGCCAACCTCATGCACACTTCCAAATGATCATCAGTCATGATGGAATGGTACTTGGACTTATTGATCTTTATGTGGGAAAAACCTGACTTACATAAATAAGTAAAGCCACATAATGCAGTCAAGGAGGTAGCACATTTTCTCATGTTTGGATACTTTTTCTCTGCGTGTAAGTTCCAGAACTGTTCTTGCACTCTGGACATTCAGCTGAATGTGCGCTTGTAGTCTCAAAATCTCACATTCTATATGAAGGTGATATGTTTTTGTCTTCTTACTTTGTCCAGCTCCCCCACGTATTTTGATGCCCTCACATTTAAGATAAAAAAAGTCTAAAAATTGGCGTTAACTTAATTGGTTTTGCTGCACTTGTGTAGTTTGTGCATGCATTTGACACTTAAGATTGCATCTAATTGGCTGTGCTGTATGTCAGTTAAGTGACGGGATTGATGATAGGCTTATGTCTATTTTTTTAATGTCATGCGATCTACCCACATTTTATTTGCAATCAACCAGTAGCTCACAATCGATGTTTTGAGCATCCCTGATTCAGTTTTTTTTTGTTAATGCATGTATATGATTTTCTCTTCTTTTTTTTAAATTTTCTGATTTTCTCTTCTTTTTTTTAAATTTTCTTTCTACTTGAGCCCGTGGTATCAGCTCATTTCCCCCTGTCTCCACCCTCCCTCCCTCATAACCCTTGATAATTTATATATATATTTTCCATGTCTTACACCGACCGCTGTCTCCCTTCACCCACTTTTCTGTTGTCCGTACCCGTGGGAGGGGGTTATATGTAGATCATTGTGACCAGTTCCCATTTTCTCCCCCCACCTTCCCTTTTCCCTCCTGGTATCACTACTCTCATTATTGGTTCTGAGGGGTTTATCTGTCCTAGATTCCCTGTTTATCCACCTCTTATCTGTATCAGTATACATGCCCTGGTCTTGCTGGATTTGTAAGGTCGAATTGATGTCATGATAGTGGGGGCGAGGAAGCATTAAAAAAACTAATGGAGGGGCTGAGCCCCGGTGGCGTAGTGGTTGTGCGCGGGACTGGGGCCCACTGGGACGGAGGTTCAATTCCAGCAGTGGGGCTGGGCCTCCACTCCCACCACCGGAGAGCAGTGATGCCCCCCCACTCCAAAAAAAAAAAAAAAAAACGAATGGAAAGTTACTGGTGCTATACTGCACCCTGACTGGCTTGTTTCTTCCTTGTGACATTTCTGTAAGGGGGTGTCTAATTGTCTGCAGATGGGCCTTGGGTCCCCACGCCTCTCTCCCCTGATTCACATTGATGTTATTGTTTGTTTTGGGTATTGGACCTGATCCCATCGACACCCCACACAGGCTGGCGCGCTTTATTTAGCTAGTCTTATAATTTTATATACATATCACTTATTGTCATTTATTTAAGTGAGACCATGCAATATTTTTCTTTTGTGATTGTCTTAATTCACTCATCATTTTTTCTTCAAGTTAGCATGTGTCAGGATTTCATTTTTCTTTAAGACTGAGTGATACTCCATGGCGTCTATGTTTCACATTTTATTTTTGTCTTTTATTTCCTGTATCACATTTTATCCATCTATCAGCTGGAGGGGTACAACTTGAATTGTTTCTTTCCTTTTGCTATTATAAGTAGTCTTGCAACAAACATTGAAATGTGTTTATCTTTTGAGCCGAGCCCCGGTGGTGTCATGGTTGTGCGTGGGACTGTGGCCCACTAGGCTGGTGGTTCAAATCCAGCAACAGTTCTTCAGGAGCAAGGCTGGGCCTCCTACTCCCACCAGAGGGTAGTGATGCCCCTCCCCCCCAAAAAAGAAATGTGTTTATCTTTTCATATGTCCACTTTTAGATTCCTAGGGTTTTTTCCTGGATTAGGATTATTGTTGGATCATCTTTTGAGGAATTGCTCCACTGTTTTATTTACTTTTTTTCCCATCTTTTTATTTATTTATTTTTTGTAGGCATCACTGCCCTCTGGTGATGGGAGTAGGAGGCCCAGCCTTTGCTCCGTGGAGCTGGAATCGAACCTCCATCCCAGTGGGCCGCAGTCCCGTGCACAACCACTACACCACCGGGGCTCAGCCTCAGCCCTACTTTTTAAGAAAACATTAAGTCTTATATGAGAGAAGAACAAGAAAAACATACATTATCCAGATGAAGGAGACCATAGCATCATGGATTTGCTGTCATACAGAGTTTTAAAAGGGACTCGGGAGGGCAAGGACAGCTGTCATAAATGCCTGATTGGTAGCACATCAATACATCATAGTTACAGGTGGATTAACAGAAACAGAGCCAGAAATGGGATAGTTTCATTGTGGTAGACAAGATTGGACCAGGAGTCTCCCCAAGGCAGTTGGCATGAGTCATTATTATGTGACACACACCCCCCCCCCCCGACTCCTACAATACAGTGATTTCCATCAAGGACACAGCTAGGCAAACCTCCAGGACTGCCCCTCCTTGTGCTGATCAGAGGGTTGGATATGATCCACTTTGCAGTGCATTTCTGTCCGAGGACAAGACTTCACATCCCTTGTGGGTGGTCCGTCTTGATCCAGAGGGAAGCAACAGAGACAGCAACACATGCAGGTCGTCGTCATCGTCATTATCATCATCATCCTCTTCATCCTCATCAGTCTCTGGGGTTGCTCCTTTTGCTACCTGGCAATGGGTATGAGAAAAGGCTGGCTATCTGCCCCTATTTCCTTCTTCCTCGTAAAACAAACAAGCAAACAAACAAACAAACACAGGCTACATCCCTGAATCCTATTCCAAGAGGATTTAATTGAGAGACTTTGCAAATGAATTCTGGGTTTTCACTGCCATCCATAGCTTTCTGCAAATGGGGTGCTCAGAATTTAAACTCTTGTATCCTGGATTGTATTATTTACACATCGTGTGCTCCTTCTGTGCAGACTTAGCTGGCACCTCATTTAGATGGCTGCTTGTTTTAAGACACGTCTTCAAGACTGTGGATAGCAGGGCACCCACTGATTTCTTCACTGTTCTGTGCTAAAGCATCCATATCTTCAGGGACCATTTCATGAGAGCAAGTATGGAGCAGGGCTACATCATAAGAACTAATTGTTCTTAGATTGGAGCTAATGAATAACTAAGTGTGAGCTCAAAATCCAGTTCATGAATCTAAAGTATGTTGGTACATAAATGTGTTTCCTTGATCCATGTTAAGGTGTAGGAAAGACTTTTGGACTAAAATACTTGAAATGTTCACTTACACAGATTAAAAATTAGTGACTGAACTCTGTTTAAGAAAACAATGAGGGTTAGATAAAAGATAAGACTTTCAGCGACACTCATTTATTAAGTGAAACTACACTTGCAGAACTAAGACATGCCATGAAAAACAAAGGAAAAAGAAAAATAGCAAATACATGATAATCTTAAGTTGCCAATTCTTGGGCAACCTCAAAAACAAGAGATTTGAACCAAAGCCCAATAACTTCCAAGTCCATGTTCTTAGGACTCATCTGTTCACAGTAGGGTGTTTTAGCTTTACATCCAAAGAAGTATTTATTTCCTTTAGTTTAGTTTAGTTTTTTTTTTTGGGGGGGCATCACTGCTCTCTGGTGGTGGGAGTAGGAGGCCCAGCTCCACTGCTGGAATTGAACCTCCGTCCCAGTGGGCCACCGTCCCGCGCACAACCACTACGCCACCAGGGCTCAGCCCTATTTCCTTTAGTTTTCAACAGGTGTGTTTATGTAAAATATTCCCTTAGTGGAGTTTCCAAATCATGTAATTTCCAAACCTTCTGTGGAGAATGCTGTACACTAGAAAAAAAAAAATCTAAAATCCAGGTAGTCTGTAGCGGGAGACCTGGGTCACCCAGAGCTGAAAAGAAACTCCAAAAAATGTGTGAGTAGCAACATAATTCAGGGCAGATTCTGGGGGAAGGGGGGTCCTCTCCCACTGTCCCCTAAGTGAAAAGCTGACTCCAGGTGAGGTAAGGTCTCCTGTGAAGTGGTTTTTATGATACACAAATAAAGGAGTGATAAATAGATCTTAAGCACTGGGCAGACATACCACCACCTTGCTTGGAGACTAGGTTAACAGGTTACCTGACCTGAGAACAGATGCCTGCCTTTGTCTTGGTGTTTTCCGTATAGTATTTGCTCTTTGTGATTGACTAGCTTCAAGAAGTGTAATGTTTTTCAAGTTTGTCCATGTCATGAAGTGATTTGTGGTTTCACAGTATTAATTTTTTTTAAGCAATGCATGGTATTCCATTGTGTCTTTGTACCAAAGTTTCTTTATCTGTTCATCTGTTGAGCTTGGGCTTGGAGCTTTTTCCAATTTCACGCCATTGTGAACAGTGCTGTGGCGAACATGTGTGTGTAAACGACTGTGTTCTGTCAAACTCAGGCTTTTTAGGATATGTCCTCAGCAGAGGTATTGCTGTTTCCTATGGGGTTTTCACATCCCATTGAAGTAGCATCATACTGCTTTCCACAATGGCTATACAAGTAGTTACACCATTTTACCTCGCCACCAGCAGTTAGTAAGGGTTCCCATCTCTCCACAAACTTACCAACATTCATTGTTTTGCTTTTTGATGACTGCCATTCGAAAAGGGATGAGGTCACATCACATTGTAGTTTTGATTTGCATCTCTAATGGCTCATGCTCATGAACATTTTTTCATATTTGATGGTTGCTTAATTCTATCTTGTAGATGTGATATATATTATATCCTTATCAGATATGTGATTCTGAAAGACTTCTCAGTCTTTAGGTTTCCTTTTTACTCTAAGTAAAAGTCTTTATGATAAATATAGTACTTAGTTTCTTTCTTTCTTTTTATTTTTTTAAGCATTTTTTTTTTCGGCATCACTATTACTGCCCTGGTGGGAGTAGGAAGCCCAGCCTTGCTCCTGGAGAGGTGCTGCTGGATTTGAACCATCAACCCTGGGGGCCGCAGTCACGCACACAACCACTGTGCCATGAGGGCTCAGTTCCAGCATTTAGTTTCTATGAGATCCCAGTTACCTATTTTGTCTTCAGTTGTGCATGTATTTGTGGTTGTGTTTAACATCTGTGAAAGAAAGCTATGTTAATGAAAATTAAGTCCAATAGTTTTACCAATATTCTTTCTCCCAAGAACTTTATTGTTTGTTTGTTTTTGTGGCATCACTGCCCTGGTGGGATTAGGAAGCCCAGCCTTGCTCCTGGATTGCTGCTGCTGGATTTAAACCATTAACCCTGTGGGTTGCAGTTCTGCACACAACCACTACACCACCAGGGCTCAGCTCTCCCAAGAAGTTTAATGTTAAGTTTAATATTAAAAAAAAGAAAAAAGGTTAATATTAAGTTTAACATTAAAGGCCCATAATCTATTTTTAATTAATGTGTCTGGTATCATGTATGGGTTCTGCTTCATTTTTCTGTATGTGGAAATGCAGGTATGCCAGAACCTCATGGTACAAACAGTGCTCCTTTCCCACTGAATGGACATGGCACCTTGTCAAAGACCAGTTCCCCTTAGATGTCTGGATTTATCTCTAGGTTCCCAGTTCTTTCATTTGGTTTGCATGTCTTTCAGTAAACCATTTTTTAAAAGCAAATAAAATGGATCCTTTTGAAATCTGTCACTATTTCGGGATTTCTTTTCTGCTTTATGTGTATTTTTTTTTTTTTTTGGCATCACTGCCCTCAGGTGGTGGGAGTAGGAGGCCCAGCCTTTGCTCCGTGGAGCTGGAATCGAACCTCCATCCCAGTGGGCCATAGTCCCGCGCACAACCACTACGCCAGCGGGGCTCAGCCCTCTTTTCTGTTTTAATAAGTAGACCATTTCATGCTACCTTCCTTGCAATTCACAACCCACTGCATAATCACGATGCCACCAGGCTCCCATAGGAAACTCAGGATCAGTAAATCTACAGAAACAGTCCTTGGATTAATGGTTCGTTGGGCATATGACTAGGAAAAACCAAACCAAACTTACTGTGAGCGCGTCAGTACTAATCCATACTCGCTCCCTGTGGGTTTCTGAGACTAACTCGTCAGGAGAGGAGAGAGCCCGGTCTTTCTCCAGAGCATTGCTGGTGGTTTTGAACTGCTGACCTCGAGGCTTGCAGCCCAGTGCATAACCACTGCACCACTGGGCCCGGGGAGAGTCAGGGGAAATGGGAAGCTATTAACAGTGAGAACAAGAAAACATTCTGAACTAATTGTGGTGGTGATTGTACAACGCTTTTGTGATGTGACTGAACTATGATATGGCATGTGAGTTAGATGCCAATTAAACTGTTGGGGGTGGGGGAAGAACTCACACTTCAGAGCTGAGTGCTAGGTGTGAACCTTTGCCCCTCCCGTTCCATTTCTGTTAGGGGTTGTCTGTTGCCGCTGAGTGGATTCCAACACAGCGGTGGTAAGAGGGCAGAAGTGCCCCACAGCTTCCCAGGACTGACCTTTCAGGAAGCCAGCTGCCACAGCAGTCCCCTGCACCCAGCTAAAGGTTAGCTGCCAAGTGTTTGACTCTCTGTGCTACTAGGGATCATGCTGGAACCAGCGAATAAGACTTAATTCATGGTGTTATTGTGAGGATTAGGTAAAATTAGTAAGCCTGGGACACAGGAAGACCTATGTAAGTGTTTAGGAAGCATTGATTTTCTAGAAGGTTATTTCATTTTCATTGGAGAACACTCCTCACAAAGGATTTGGCTCCTTAGTGTTTTCACTTATGAAATGAAGCTAATGTATTGGAATCCATTTTTTGTTTGTTTTTTGAAGAGAAAACAAGCTGGAGAAGTAATTTTTCCCACTGCATATAACCAAGAACAATAGTTAATTCCTATTGAAATGGGGAATTTGGCTTGAAAGGTCTTACAAGTCACAAGGAGCCTGGGTTGCATAGTGGCTGATACATTTGATAACCGCAAAATCAGCAGTTAGAAAACACCAGCCAGTGGCAAAAAGGAGGCTTTCTACTCCTGTAAAGACCCAGAGGCAGTTCTACTCTGCCCTACAAGGGTCACTATGTGTGAATTGACTTGACTTTGCAGTGAGTTTGTTTTTTAGGCAGTTACTCTGGCAGACTAGGGCAGTTTTCCACTGTGATAGGATCAGCTGAAGATTTGGGTGAATGAGAACACTCTGTGTTGTATGAAATATATCTGCCAGAAGTCTTGCTCTTAGCGATGAGGACAGTTAAGAGGGTCTTTTGAGCATGAACTGCTCACTAGAGGTGTTGGCTACAGGGAGTTTACTCAGATTCTTCCTTTCCCCCTCAGGGGGCCTTTAGACTTCCTCTCAGAACCCTTATGCTGGGAGTCGATCACAAGGATCATTCTAGGGCCCCCCTTCCAGGGTGACCAATGATGAAAAAGTGGGTGAGGAGTGATGGAGGACTATATAAGAT
This sequence comes from Nesogale talazaci, assembly GCA_004026705.1. Taxonomy (NCBI): domain Eukaryota; kingdom Metazoa; phylum Chordata; class Mammalia; order Afrosoricida; family Tenrecidae; genus Nesogale; species Nesogale talazaci. The sequence goes on from PVJH01029396.1 coordinate 13,565, forward strand.
ATGGAAATAATAATCTATAACTTAACAAGAGTTTGCGAGGGAGGGTAGGGGAAGAAATAGGTAACGGATATCAGGGGCTCGAGTGGGAAGAGAATGCTTTGAGAATGATTATGGTGGCATATGTGTAAATGTGCTTGACACACTGCATGAATATGTGGATTGTGAAAAGAGATGTAAGAGTCCCCAATAGAAGTATTAAAAAGAAGTTTGAAGAGTTAAAAAAAAATCCTCTGGAACAAAATGTGAAATCTCTTTTATTTTATCTACAGTGTTTCACTTCTAGGACCACTGGTGGCATAGTGGTTAGTCATTAGACTGCTTGCTGAATGCAAGGTCAGCAGTTAAAAGCCATCAGCCGATCTGAGAAAGAAAGATGTGCCTTTTCACTACTGTCAAGAGTTACAGCCTGGGCAAGTCACAGGGGCACGTCTACCCTGTTCCACAGTGTCACTGAATCGACATTGACCTGATGGCAGAGAGTTTTGTTTTGTTTCACTGCTAACTCTGCAATATCTGATTATATAGGAAAGCCTTAATTAACTGAACCCATAAATGCCTCGTTTGTTCAAAAGGAAATTTTAAACACCGGAAATGTCGCTCAGCTCTACAAATGGGAAGCTGCTATTGATTTTATCTTTTGTGGGTAATACTTTTTTTTTTTTTGGATTGGGTTTTTGTAAAGGATTAATTTGAGTGTTAGGAACAGAAACCCTCTCAAATAAATGTAAATAAAAGGAGATTTATTACAAAGGCCGTCTTCTGACCTGCGATTGCAGGAAGCAGGAGTGAGGCTCGTGGGGTTTGAAAAGCCCCAGCTCTTGCCTTTCTCTCTTGGAGCTTTGTCTCCTTTGGTCTGTTGTCCTTTGCCAGTCTATTCCAGTGGCTTCATCGGCAGGAGTCTCTACACTCCCTTGATTTCCACATTAGTCTAATTCTATTTTCTGCCCCCAAACCAGGCTTAATTCAAGTGCTGAAATGTCGAGCTCAGCATGGGCACTCAGTCAGCTCTGGTCAGGAGGCAGTAACAACCATGGCCACTTAGGCCTCCCCTTGCAACAGAAGACCAGGGCTCATTTCTAAAGCTTGGATTGGGTAGCAATCCCCAGACATCTGCTGTTGAAACCTGTTTTTTTTTTTTTTAATCATTTTACTGGGGGCTCTTACAGCTCTTATAACAATCCATACATCACTTGTGTAAGGCACATTTGTACATATGTTGCCATCATCCTTTTCAAAACATTTTTCTTCTACTTGAGTTCTTGGTATCAGCTCCTCTTCGCCCCGCCCCCCGCCCCGGCCCGGTGATAAATTATTATTTTCATATCTTACACCATCTGCTGTCTTCCTTCCCCACGTTTCTGTTGTCTATCTCCTGGGGGTGGGGGGAGAGTTATACATCAATCATTGTGATCAGTTCCCCCAGTCTCCCCCTTTCCCCCCTACTCCCATTACTGTTCCTGAATAGTTTATCTGTCTTGGATTCTGTGTGCCAAGAGTTCATATCTTTACCAATGTACATGTTATGGTCTTGTCGGATTTGTAAGGTACAATTGGGGTTATGATAGTTGGGGAGTCGGGGGAAGGAAGAGGAGAAAGCATTAAAGAACTAGAGGAATGTTGTCTGTTTACTTGGTGCTATACTACGTCCTGGCTGGCTCGTCCCTTTCTAATGACCCTTTTGTGAGGGGATGTCCAGTTGTCTGCAGATGGGCTTTGGGTCTCCACTCCAAACTCCCTTGTTTGTATTGATATGGTTGTTTGTTTTGGGTCTTCTGCTGCTTGATACCTGATAGTGTCCACACCTGGCATGGACGATAGGCCATCAAACAGTGTTATGATAGAAGGAAGTGCTAATAGCATTTAAGTTTCCTGGAGAACTACTACTTCTACAAGTTACCTTGACACTATTCATGATTTGAAGGTTAAAGTCTTGGTGGCCTGAATCTTAGGCTATCAAATTTACAAATATTACTTCGAAGTTAATACTCTCTGATTGTGTTAGGAATTTACGTAATCCCAATCTGGAGATGACTTGAAACATTCTGCTGAGTTAGTTAATTCTTCGCAAGTGTTTTATGTTTTTACTATGAGAAGTGATAGAAAACATGGACAGTTGTATCTCAACATGACTTCCTTTACACATGATGATGCTACATGGATTATTAAACTAAAGACAGTGTTAGCATTTTTTTGGGGGGGGGCATCATTGCTCTCTGGTGGTGGGAGTAGGAAACCCTGCCCCACTGCTGGAATTGAACCTCCATCCCAGTGGGCTGCAGTCACGCGCACAACCACTACGCCACCGGGGCTCAGCCCCTACATTTTATGAGCTCTGAATGAGATATTTTTAACAGTTGTATAGTCCTGTAGATGAAAAAAGGCTTTAAAATTCCTTTGAAACAAACAGTAGACAACTTTAATTTAGATGATTTTATGTTAGTATGAGTGTAACTTTCTTTAGTGTGAGTGTAATCTTTCTTTAAAGCTTTTAGGGCTAGTTCATGTTTTTGGATGATGAAAACACTGATCATGGTGGGAAAAACTTTACAGGTCTTTGAATATTTAATTCTGGGGAGAATGAGAAATCGCAAAAAATTATTTAGGAGTGAAAAGCAACTTCAGTAATACTTGGAAGCTGGATTTTTTTTTTTTTATTTACACAAGAGGAAAGCCATAGAGTAAAAATCAACTTGTAGTGAACCTGTTTGAAGTTGTAGACATTATAAAGCTGTGCTTCTTGTTTACTTCATAGTTCATGGAGTGTGGCTGGTGCTGCTCATTTCCAGCTTCAGTTTCTGTAAGAAGTGCGGATGACAATAACTGATGTGCCTGCCAATGCTCATAAAGCAAGCTTACCAGTAAATTCACTGGAATTCTAATGAATGATCTTGCTTCATATGCCTTAGGTTTCTACCAAGTGAAATTTAAATTTAAATCCTTAAAAGGAGCAAATATACATAGATTAGTAACCTTGCCAAAATATTTTATTTGCTAGTTTTAAATAAATATATTAAAATGGGACTTAGAAAACAGAACAGAACCTTAACCATTGCTACTTAGGCAAAACAACATTAATTTAATTTTGTCTTTTAAATCCTTAGCAAAATTAAATCTAAAAATAAATATATTGCAAAAATTTTTGTGTCGAATGTGAAAATCACCTTTTTTGATCAATTCCCGATTTGAGTTTTTTTTTTTTTTTAAGGAAGGCTTTTACTTTCTTTTGCTGGTCATTAAAGAGATTAAAGTGCAGACCTTGGAGCCAGACTGAACAATGTTCAACTTCTAGCCTTTATTTTTTCCCCCAACTTCTAGTCTTGATAGCACATCGTGATCATGGGCCAAAGTGGGATGGTAATAGTTGGCACTGTTTGGAGTTTTTAATGAGGATTAATGTACACAATAAAAGGAGCCCAGCTGGCATCGTGGGTTAAGAATTGCCATGGACTGCTGCAAAATCAGCAGTTTGACTCCACTCACACGTGCATCTTCAAGATGAGTGACTAGAACATGTACTGATCTTCAACATCTTATATTAGTTCGCAAAATGAGTATAATATGATTTACGTTAAGAAAAAATGCATACTCTATTTGAAAAGCAGAAGTAATTGTATTAGAAGAGAAAAATGGCAGTCCCTAGAGGGAGAGACTATTGGCTTGTTTTAATACCTAATATCTGAATATCACTTTAATTAATTTTATCATTCTGAGTTGCTGGCTCCCTTGGGTAGGCCATTAAAAACATTTTGTTTTATTGGGAAACAATGAATGACTCACAGAAGCATTGAAAACTATACTGGTGGGAGAGGGGGTTAAAAAAAATGAAAAGGGGCTGAGCCCCGGTGGCGTAGTGGTTGTGCGCGGGACTGCGGCCCACTGGGACGGAGGTTCTATTCCAGCAGTGGGGCTGGGCCTCCTACTCCCACCACCGGAGAGCAGTGATGCCCCCCCCCCCTCCCAGAAAAATGAAAAGAACTATTTGCAACAATGAGAATAGAGATACCAAGAGAATAAGGGGAAGGTGAGGGAGGAAGGGGAAATTGATCACAAAGATCAACATATAACCTCCTCCCAGGGGGACGAACAACAGAAAAGTGGGTGAAGGTGACAGGATGATGTAAGATATGAAAATAATATTTAACTTATCAAGGGTTCATGAGGAAGGAGGGTGATGAGCTGATAACAAGGGCTCAAGTAGAAAGAAAATGCTTTGAAAATGATTGTGGCAACATATGTGCAAATGTGCTTGACACAATGGATGAATGTATGGATTGTGATAAGAGATGTAAGAGCCCCCAATAAAAGTATTTAATTAAAAAAAAAGAAAAAGAATTATACTTAAGATTTCACTTAAATAGTAAAAAGGATACAAATGAAGAGATGCACAGGGTACATCTGGGGACGCTAAACCTGGAACATCCATTGGGACATTATTACATAGTTATGATTGATTTAATCAGCCCACCGCTGATGTCAGTGGAGATGAGGTGAATTTTCCCGTTTCAGTTGCCACCTGAGCCACCTCATTAACATGCCATATGTGTGATCTAGAGTCTTCATTAAAGATATTTTAGTCAATGGGGAAATTGCAAAATTTTATAGGCTATCTTTCAGGAACCAATGACAGAGATAAAAAATCTCGGGATAAAATCAATATATACCTCAGTGGTCTTAAATAGCTATTTCTCCAGAAATGATAAACAAGTGTCCAAGAAGTACATAAAAAAGTTGTTCAACTTCATCATCATTAAATTGCTTACCATTGAATCTATTCCCCCTGCGCGCCCCCCCCCCAAAAAAAAAGTTCTGTCAGAGTACCACAGTCACATAGGGTTTCCAAAGTTGCATACTTTATAGAAGCAGAATATCTGATGGGCTAGAAGTACCAGCTGCTGATTAGCAGTGGAGCACTTAAATACTTACAAAACACATTGCCACTAAATTGGTTGCAGCTCACAGTGAAAGAGGGTAGAATTGTTTCCTAGGATTTCTGAGACTAAATCTTGGCAGGAACTGACAGCCAGCTGTCTTTCTCTCCTGGAGCTGCTTGTGAGGGGTCCAGTTGTCAGTCTTTGGGTTGGTCGTCAAGTGATTAACCAGTGCACCACCACCGACCTTAAACTGTTACCCGTCCATTGTTTGCCCAACTAGTAATTTATTTATTTTATTTTGGGGGGGGGGGGCATCACTGCCTTCTGGTGGTCATGGGAGCTACCCAGCGCCGCTCCTGAGAGCCGCAGGATTTGAACCGCCAAGCCCACGGGCCGCAGTCCAGCACTCAACCACTTACGCCACTGGGGCTCAGCCCCAACTAGTAATTTAGTAGACAAGTGCAAACCATTTGTTCCACCCAAGAACCTTCATTAATCATTCTCACTGGCAACTCGATGGGAACTCACAGTGACCCTATAGGACAGGGTAGAACTGTCTCTTACCTCTTTACAGGAGTAGAAAGCCCAGTATTTCTGATCTTTCTAGCGCTGATGTGATAACCTGGGGCAGTTAGCAGCCCGCCATGTAGCCACTCTGCCACCAGGGCTCCTTTCCTTAATAGTCATAGTGAGATACTGCTTACCAGATAGCTTTTCTATTATCAGAGAAATGGAAAACAGATGTGGGTGGAAATGTGGAATCTAAATCCTATCCATTGTTTTTGTAAATGAAAAGTAGTGTAGCCACTATGGAAAGCAGTTTAGTTTGGCAGTTCCTCAAAAAGTTGAAAAGACAACTATGCTATACCCCCATCGATTCCTCTCCTAGGTATCCAGTAAAGTCTGCTTCACCAATGTTAACTGGGACACTATTCACAATAGTCAAAAGATGAATGAATAAATAAAATTTAATATAGCCATACACTGGAATATTGCTCAGCCAGAAAGAGAAATGCAGTTCTGATTTCTGTTACCATATGGATGAGCTTAAGGAACATTATGTTGATTGAAATAAATTGAAAAACAAGAGAATCAGTATTGTATGATCTCACATGTATGAGATAACTAGAATTGGCAGATGCATAAAGACAAGTTTATTTGTGGTTTCAAAGGGCTTGGGGGAGGAGAGAGTGGGTAGTTGTTGCTTAAAGGCTTCAAGTTTCTATGTGGGGTGATTTTGAGGTGGCTAGTGTTGATGGTTATATAACATGGTGAATATAACTAATATCACAAATTATACTTAAGATAATTAAAATGGGAAAATTTTAATTTTAATAAATTATTTTATTGGGGAATCTTTTAGTCTTCTAACAATCCATACATCCATTGTATCATGAATATTTGTACATATGTTGCCATCATCCTTTTCAAAACATTTTCTCTCTACTTGAGCCCTTGGGATTAGCTTCTCTTTTTTCCCCTCCCTCAACCCTCATGAATCCTTAATAAACTATAAATTATTATTTTCATATCTTACTGGAAAATGTTTTGTCACGCATATTCCACCACACTTTTTTTTGGGCGGGGGGGTGCATCACTGCCTCTGGTGGTCGTGGGAGCTACCCAGAGCTGTTCCTGAGAACCGCCGCTGGATTTGAACCGCCAAGCTTGCGGGCTGCAGTCCCGCACTCAGCCACTTATACCACCGGGGCTCAGCCCTCCACCACACTTTTTAACTGCAGACCTCACTGTTAAATTCAGAGTGGAGCTGATTTGAAGATATATACACTGACTGGACAAATATTTGAGTGTCTACTTTGGGCCAGAGGCTTTCAAAGTAAAAAAAAGATAGTCACAGTAGTTAACAAAACAGTTCTGGTTCTTTGACATCTTGAGTTGTGGAGACAGAAGTTAGAAAGTCAATACAAATGAGTCTATAGTTAAATTTGTGTTTTGTTTTGCAAATAAAAATACAGGTAACCATAAAACAACACAACAAGGACACAGTAAGCAAATTCAGTGAGGATGTGCGTACAAAAAGGCTGAAAAGGGCTGAGCCCCGGTGGCGTAGTGGTTGTGCCCGGGACTGCGGCCCACTGGGACAGAGGTTCAATTCCAGCAGTGGGGCTGGGCCTCCTACTCCCACCACCGGAGAGCAGTGATGCCCCCCCCCCCCAAAAAAAAAAAGCCTGAAAATTACAAAAGAGTTTATGGAAAATGAAATTAAAAAACAAATGAAATATGAAAGCTTTGTCAAAATAAGCTCCATCAGGTTGAAGCTACTTTTGTAAGTGACGATATAAGTTTCCTGGGAAGTTACGTCTGTGTCCGTGCTGGAATTTTCATATTACTAACTGGAGCACAGCGGGTGCCTGGACCGACTTTTTAGGATGGTATTTGTTGTCAAGTACCATTGAGTCGGTGCCAATCCTTAGCGTAACAGGACAGAGCACGCATGTGCAGCTCCACACCACCCTGGCACCCTTGTGTTCCTGCCTATGCAGCCACTGTGTCATCCATTGAATCCAGGGCCTTCCTCTTTTTCGTTGCCCTTCCACTTTTTGGTGGGGGGGGCATCACTGCCCTCTGGTGGTCGTGGGAGCTACCCAGCTCTGCTCCTGAGAGCTGCCGCCCGATTTGAACTGCCAAGCCCGCGGACTGCAGTCCTGCACTCAACCACGTAGGCCACCGGGGCTCAGCCCGCCCTTCCACTTTTCTAAGCAGAACATCCTTCTCTAGGGACCGGTTTCTCCTGACAAATGTCCAAAGTATGTAAGATCAAGCCTTCCCATCCTTGCCTTGAAGGAGTATTTCTGGCAGTATTTCTTCCAAGACAGTTCAGTTTGTCTTTTTAGCAGGCCACTTTAAATATTCTTCTCCAACACTGCAATTCAAGTGCATCGATTCTTCTTCGGTCTTCATTATTCAACTTCCAACCTCCACATGCATCAGAGTCGGTGGAAAATATCATTGTGTGGGTTGTGCACACCTTAGTCTTTACTTCGTCTCAAAGAGCAAAGTAACATCCTTGCTCTTCAACACTTCAAAGAGGTCTTCTGCAGTAGATTTACCGAGTGCACTGCTGCTTCCTTTGATTCCATGAACATTATTGTGGACTCAAGCAAGACAAAACCTTGACATCTTTAACCTTTTTCTGTTTATCATGATGTTACCTACTAGTCTTGTTGTGAGAATCTTGATCTTTACATCGAGTCACCATCCGTACCGAAGGATGCACTCCCTGATGGTCCGGAACAAGTGGGCCAGGGCCTACTGCCTTTCGTTAAGCAAGTTTATGTTCTCTGCACATCGCCTGGTGTTAATAAGCCGCCTTCTAATATTGATGCCACGTTCTCCATAAAAGCCAGGTTCTCTGACGGTTCGTTCGCATATAGATTGAACAAGTATGGTGAGCAAAAACAACCCTTCAGCAAACCCTTCTTGATTTTAAACCACGTAGTATCCCCTTGTTCTCTCTGCACAGCTAACTACCTCTTATTCCATGGACAAGTTCCTCATGAATACAATGAAGTGTTCTAGAATTCCCATTCTCATTTTTAAGATTCAGGTCCCCAATAAAATCATTAAAAAAAAAAAGATTAAGAAACAAAAAAGTCAAAAAGAGCCAAACCGGAAGTTGCCATTGTTTGATAAGAGACATTGTTAGGTTTCTGGAGTGGTTTACCTTGGTTCTTGCTTCTCAATGCTGAAAGAATTCACATGACTGAAGCACTTTTATAAATTCAAGTAATTTTTTTTTGTTTCTGTGGGCCTCACTGCCCTCTGGTGGTTGTGGGAGCTACCCAGTGCCGCTCCTGAGAGCCGCCACTGGATTTGAACTGCCAAGCCCGTGGGCCGCAGTCTCAACCACTTAACACCACTGGGGTTCAGCCCAAATCCAAGTAAATTTTTTTTTAAGCATCATTGCCCTCTGGTTGTAGAGTAGGAGGCCCAGCCTTTGCTCCTGTGGAGCTGGAATTGAACCTCCATCTCAATGGGCCGCAGTCCCATGCACAACCATTACGGCACCGGGGCTCAGCCCCAAATCCAAGTAAATTTTATGAGGAAAAGGAAGTTTCAGGTATTACAGTCTCAGAAAGTATGCACGGTCTCAGGAAAGTGTGCAAGGCTGCATGGCCGGGTCTGTGGGAAAGTTCGGATTACTCCAGCCACTTCCAGGGAGCGTGGAAAAACACGTTAAAGGCATAGCGGCACAGGAGTGTGAAACCAGTGTACAGAGTCTAGTGTGCAGAATCAAGAGCAGTAGCTTCCAAGAAAGGCCTGAGAGAGAAGTCTAGCTTGAGAGGGCTTGGGCTGCAAGTGTACCCCCCATCTTAAGAGAGCACCCTAACAAGAGAAGACCTTTCTCTCAGCCTGTGCTATTTACCCCCTCTTATCCCCACTGGCTGGGGAGGGTATGGGTTCATCGTTTGGACTGAGTTTAGGTCCATCTGTGTGATGTCATGTGTCTAGTGTTTAGTGTGGACCCAGGTTTCCCTTTACCTGGGCCTCAGTGACCTGGGACTTTTGTCTGAGCATGCTCAACTTTGGATTTTCTCAGCGGTGTCTAATTAGTGTGCTTGATTTCTTTCCCACCCTCGTGGACAGCTAATTTTAACTTAGCGTAGGTGTTTGGTGGAGACGACCCCCCCTTTGTCACTAATCTAGCTGCTTTCTAGAATGAGTTGGAACGTTGCGGTAGCAATGAATCTATAGTGAAGCTTTCTTGGGTGTTTTTCTACTAAAGTTTTGACTACCATTTTCAAAACACTATCATTATAAGCAGATGTGATCATTCTTTGCAATAAGCAAAATGCTGTGAGCATAAATAAATGGTTGTGATAACTTTCACTCTTGACTGATTTGATTACGTTTACGCTGGACCACTTCTGCCTCTTGGAAGCCATTGCTTTGGTTGCGTCTTGTCTTTAGGATCATACTGGTAAAGCCATGTTTTAGCTCCTATTAAATTTCTTCCAGTGCTGTAGGATCTTGATCCCACATGTTTAAAAGTTCCATTTTGAAAACTTTGCTTTTACCTGCCACTGATCTGGATGCAACATATTTGGTAACAATCAAGTAGAAACCTGGCTTAAATTTAATTTTTCAGTCAGAATTGTGTAAGTTGAACCAATGGAGATGTCTATGGCGTTGACTATTGTTCCTGTTGTTAATTATAAGTCCTCTTCACCATAAATTTGCTTCACTTTTTTTTTTTTTTTTTTAGGGCATCACTGCCCTCAGGTGGTGGGAGTAGGAGGCCCAGCCTTTGCTCCATGGAGCTGGAATCGAACCTCCATCCCAGTGGGCCGCAGTCCCGCGCACAACCACTACGCCACCGGGGCTCAGCCCTGCTTCACTTTTTATAGAATCCATCTTGCTTGGATGGGGACTCGATTTCAAACTAATACTTATCATTCATAGTGCCTCAAATTGATCCTGTTCATACATATTATAATGACTTACTCCGAGTTTATTAGTGCAAAACACATTTGAAATCCAGGCAGTTTTTTTTTTATTTTTAAATTTGTATTTGCTGTACAAGCTTCTTTATTAAAAAAAATTGTGAGTTAGTTGAAGGTTTACAGAACAGATAACCCATGTTACATTCAGCATTCATACAAGTTTTATTTCAATTTAGTCCTCGCCATGTACCATCACTTTCCTTACTTCTTCTCAGTGTTTCCTGTGGCTATTCCTTCTCATTTCCTAACCCTCTAAACTTCATCCTTGGGTACATACATGCTGTCCATTTGATCTTCATGATTGTTTTAACATGAGGGTGACCAAGAACCATAGTCTTGGGGGTCCCACCAATCTTCAGCCAATCAGTCAGCCTGGTGTGTTTAATGATCTTGATCTTTGTTTGGCATTTTTCTCCTGCTCTGTCCAGAGTCTTATAATATGTTCCTTGTTAGAGCATTAGATCATGGAAGCTGGATGCTGTTTAGTTCTTGTGATCTCAGCATCATGGGAACTGAGGGCAAGTGAATTAGTCTGTGGGATTAATTGTTCCCATGTCTTTTGATTTTCATGACTCTTTTCTTCTGAATGGAGTGAGACCAAGATGTGTACCTTAGATGACTGCACAGGAACTTATAAGACCCAAAGTAGGAGGTAGAACATTGTCTTTGTGAATTACGTCATACCAGTTGTCCCTGGTCTATGGCACTGATCCCCTAGGCCTAGTGTCTCATTTCCTCAATGTGTTTGATTATATCTAAGAAGGTTTCAGAACTTTACTTCATGCACCTGAATAATTTATCATAATACACATCATTTCGCTTATCGGCTCAGACCTCATTTAGCCTGTGGAAGCAGGGGCAGAGCTGTCCATACTCACTGATGGAGTGGTCTCCATAATGAACCAGCGATCCAGTATGAGAGTCTGGAAAGATACAGGGCATGATAAACCCTATAAAGGAAACTGCCGAGGAGTTTTCACCTCAAGTGAGTCAGAGGTACAGGCTCGGGAGGAGGCAGCCCAGCCACTGAGAAGGTATCTGCTCTGCAGATACAGGGCGGCCCGAGGAGAGACGGCGGTGTGGTGGTGGCTCAAAGCATGGCATTGAACATGCTTATGAAGAGACTCTTCTGAAACATAAGAAGCACTGTTAGAATCGAAGGAGCAGTTGCAGCAGCAGTGGACTGTTAACTGGCAGGTATGCCTTTAAAAAAAATATTTTAAAAAGATAAGTAGAAATTGAGGCATAGACTGGTTAAATGGCTTACCATTTGGGACCAAAACCCAATTCCCTTTTGTACAAGTCTTGTCCACTGTGCCACACTGCTTCTAAGAGTTTGAAGATGCTGAGCTTGTCTTCATTTATTTTGCTCAAGTGCAAAGTAGGCGGAGCCCTGGTCACGTAGTGGATTATTATGCCTTGGGTTGGGAATCACACGGTCAAAACCACGAGTGGCTCCGAGGAGAAAGATGAGGCCGTTTGCTCCCGTAGAGTTACTCTCTGAGAAATCCACAGGAGCAGTTCTGCCCCATCCTGTAAGGTCTCTCCGAGGCCGAAATTACTTGACAGTGATGAGTGTGACTTCTGGTTTTACAAAGTGAATAAGTAATGATGAGATTTAAGGGAATGAAGTATAGCAGAGATGATAGGGAAAATCTGCTGCAAAGTAACAACAACAATGCAAAAGAAGATAAAATGTCAAAAAATAGATATATTTTAAAATTTCTTGCCTTCTGTGAAAGCAGGTGGATCAACTCAATCATACTTCTCAGAGCTAGAAAGACAAAAGACTATGTATGAGCTGTGCATATGAGAGCCAGAAGCGTATGTCCTATTTTCAAATATTCTATTGCCTTTCTATAAATTACCCAAATGGATTAGATATTTAAGGATTTGAGTTCAAACTCTATCCCTAGATCATCTGTAAAGAGTTCATCAGGGCTGAGCCCCGGTGGCATAGTGGTTGTGCGCGGGACTGCGGCCCACTGGGACGGAGGTTCAATTCCAGCAGTGGGGCTGGGCCTCCTATTCCCACCACCAGAGAGCAGTGATGCCCCCCCCCCCCAAAAGAGTTCATCATAAACTGTTTTCATTTTTGGTTTGGAAAACAGCCACCGTTTTATCTGACCTCATTTTTGGTTTGGAAAACAGCCACCGTTTATGTGACCTCCGAGGTGATCTCAGATTCATAGAGGAAAG
>PVJH01029397.1:0-26112 GCA_004026705.1 Nesogale talazaci
TGAAATTCTATTCGTGTGTGCTAAAAAGTCCCTAATACCTTTCTATTAGCTTCCTGAGACCTATGTCATTTGTAAGACTAACTTGGCTCAGTATCATCAGTCAGAATCAACTTCAGAGCACACCATCAATTGCTCAGATACAAGTTCAAGTAAAAACTGAAGAATGGGGCTGAGCCCCGGTGGTGTAAGTGGTTGAGTGTGGGACTGCAGCCCATGGGCTCAGTGGTTCAAATCCAGTGGCGGCTCTCAGGAGTGGCACTGGATAGCGCCCACGACCACCAGAGGCATTGATGCCCCCCTCTCCCCCCAAAAAGCTGAAGAAAATTAAAACAAATCTTCAAAGGCCAAATATGACCTGGAGAATATTCCAGCTGAATTGAGAGACTATCTCCCAGATAGATTTAAAGCACTGAGTACTAATGACTGGAGATCAAGTGAACAATGGGATAGCATCCAGGCCATCATATCTGAAGAAAGTCAGCAGTAATTCAAAAAACAGGAAGGAGGAGACTTTCAGCAAGCTGGGCAGATGTGTTTACCCAGACCATCTACAACAAAGAGAGATGACCAAACAAAGTGACTACCAATGAGGATCCTGGAGCCCTGAGCTTGAGAGGGAAGGGTGAAGAAGACGTTCACTGAACACAAACTAAGCATCTGAACAAAAGTGGTGAGAGATGAAACCCACAGAACAGGTGAGTTGTCAGCAGACCTGACACAACACAGCCATTTTTAACTGTTAGAGAAGCGGAGCAACAACTTGATAAAAGTTCTGTGGCCCCAGGAGAGCACAATGCCCATACCAGAAGGGTGCAATCTTCCTGTTGTGCAACCATCCCGGAAATCAGAAGCATAGCCAAGCCCCATCCTCATTCATCCACTGGCTGGTGAAATAATCCCTTCTCTGCATGAGGTCAGAGGCAAATCCTCATGGCTCAGGCACTGGGTCCCCAACACACCAGCGCATGGAAGCAAGAACTCTTTCACCTCAGCAGAACATTGAACATGTAATGCTTGACTAGAGGCCTGCGCCTACTCACCCTGACACAGGCAGGAACTCTGTTCATAGCCAGCCACCTAGGGAGCTTCCTTTGAGGACAGGCAGCCTAAACCCAGACACCCTCTATGTCAGCATGCATGCTTTCTAAGACTGGGCAGGCATTCTGGCCCCTCTTCTTTCCCTCATGACCTCGTTGGCTGGCCAAGAGCACCAACCTGTATCAGGGGTCTTATCCCCCTTCTTCCTTCAGCTTTCCCCTTTTTTGTTGTTGGGCATTTCCCCCCACACACCCTTTTCTTTCCCTTCCTTTGTTCTTTTATTTTATTTCTCTCCTTTCCTTTTCTTTTTTAATTCCTGTTTTTCCTTTTTTCCCATTTTTGATTTTTCACTTTCTCATAATTTTAAATTGCTATCTATTCTCTTTTCTTTTTTCACCCCTCTCTAATTTTCATTTTTTTCCTCTTCCTTTGCTTCTATTTTCCTTTCCTTTTTCCTTTTTAGTTGTTGCATTATTTTTCCTTTCTATAGATTCATTGCTTATCATAGTTGTTTTGTTCTTCTATTTCTCTCTCTTTTATTTTGCTTACTGGCTTTGGTTTGGGGTATTTGTTAATTTGTGTCTTTTGCTGTTGTTTCTTTCTCTATATGTTCTCAGTACTTTCTGGTTTTTTGTCCCACCCAGTAGGAAACAATAACCATGACCACATAGCCCAGACACACCTATTCTTCTGCAGTCCACTCACTGGGATAAAGCTACTAACCACTCCTTTGCCATTTGATCAAGGATAGAAGTGACCAACACCAACCAAAACTGCTATGTAAACAGAGAGCAGCACGTACACGTATAATCTTTATCACGCCCATAAGTGGACAAGTGAAGAGTACTGCGTACACACCAACATACAGTCATCAAACAAATACAACACCATCACATCTCAAACAGCCAGTTTCACTTAACTTGAAGATACAAGGTAGAGTGGCTTAAACAAGTGGCCAAAATAAAGAGCCAGAAAACCTTGTTGACAGAGAAATGACATTAGAACTAACTGATAAGGAATTCAAAAGAATGATGTGTAAGTGCTTTCAACAGCTTGAGAAAGATTGAGAAAGCTAAAGGAGAAATCAAGAAAAAGAGACAGGGCTGCGCCCCGGTGGCATAGGTGGTTGAGTACGGAACTGCAGCCCGCAGGCTTGGCGGTTCAAATCCAGTGGCAGCTGGGTAGCACCCACGACCACCAGAAGCAGTGATGCCCACAAAAAAAAAAAGAAAAAGAGTCAAAAAGGCAAAACTTTAGAAGAATTCAGGAAAACATGACGAGAAAAAGAATGACAAATTAGAAACCTTACAAAAACAGCGAACACAAATTCATAAGGTTAATAAGGTTACTGAAAGAGATAATACATTCAAAGGGCAAAGGAATAGAACTAAATCAATGGAAATTTGAATTTGTGAGATTGAAGACAAATCTCTTAATACTAATCTGCTAGGGGAACAATCAGAAAGAAAGAACAAAACAAAAAGAAAGCCTAAGAATTGTGTGGGACACCATCAACAGAAATAACTTAGAGGAAATTGTACAAGAGTTGTTGGAAGAAAACTTGCCTGACATCATGTAAAATAAGAAGATAAAATTTTAAGAAGCTTTATAAACACCAAAAGGAAACACCTCAAAGAAAATCACCAGAGCATACTATCATTAAACCTTCTAAAACCTAAAAGGAAAGAATTCTAAGAACAGTTCAAAAATGAAAAGTAATCTACAAAGAAGAAACAATAAAGCAAACTCCTGGTTAAAGTAAAAAAACTACGCAAGCAAGAAAACAATGGGCTTACATAATGAAACTCTGAAAGAAAAAAAAATGCCAACCCAGAATAATGTATACAGCAAAAATTGCCCTGAAAATCCAACAGTGAAAGTAGGATTGATCGAAATAAACAGGAATTACAGGAATTTGTAAACCAGACCAATGAAACAAGAAATGCTAACATTAATTCTTCTGGCATATCCAACAATAGTAGACAGCAACCTGAAATTAACATACATGACAGCATCACCCATAGTCTACTCAGATATAGAAGTATCCAAAGTAAGACAAACCTGTAATATCAAAAATTGGAAACTAGGGATACCTACATATAAACAAAGTTACAAAATAGAGAGAATAAATAATATAGTTGCAAAATTTCCAAATGGAGAAAGTCAAGTAGATTTCAAGGCAGACCAGACTATTTTAGATGTGGGAAATGTTAAATAAATTACAGGAGAAACTCAAAGAAAATTAATAAAAGCTTTTTTGGGCAATGATATATCAAAGAACTGACCTGTCAAATTTTTGCATTATGATAATCACTATTCTCTTGCACAATTTCCTATCTACTGGTTCTCAAATAATGAATGACCCACTAGTAAAGTAGTGAAAATCTTCCTCATATGCATTTTTCTTGTACATCCAATTTTTTTCTGTTACATAGGGGACAGGCCCCAAAAAACAGACTTTTTTTCAAAGCTATGTAATAATTTTTTCTTTTTTTACAAAGCAACCTTATCACCTTCAAAGTACTCTCCAAAACACTTAATGCACTTGTCAAATTAGAATTCCATTCTTGGGAGCATTTTTTCAAACTCATCATTTGGATGGTGGACAGCACCTCCATCGGTTTGTCTTTTATTCACTTCTTCGATGTCTGTTCATATCCCTCTGCATTCTAGGAAACAAAAAGAAGTTGCATGAAGCAAGGTCAGGTGAGCCTGGTGCATAGAGCAAGAAGGGCATGTTGTTTTTTGCCAAAATCTGACACACTGATATGGTTATGTGAGATGCACTGGCGTGGCAGCAAAATTAGCCACAAATCAAACCTTTATTGTCACACACTTTTACACAATCTTTTCAGATCTTCTAAATTGAAAATTAACAATCTGATCTGGTGGAACAAACTCCAAAGGCACTGTCCCCTCACCTCAAAAAACAAATGAGCATCTTCCCTATCTTTGATTTCATTTGACAAACTTTTTTGAGGTGAGGTGATAATGGCATCTTCCACTGACTTGATAGATGTTGGCTTTCAAGGTCGTAAGAATAGCACCATGTCTCATCACCAGTAATGACCTTGGAAAAAAGTCTGGGTGGATTCAGAGCTATTCTTTCAAAACATGGCATCTTTCCATTCTATTCTCTTTTTCCTGATCAGTCAGAATCTGAGGTACAAATTTCACAATGACCATTCTCATTCCTAAATATTCTGTTAAAATTCCCTGAACTGAGCTCCAAGATATCCAGATAACTTCTCTGTCTCCCCAATGGTCCGTCGTCAGTCTTCGAGCACAAGTGGATTGATTTGGTCAACATTTTGTCGAGGAAGTTGACAGATGATCAGAACAAGTTTTGTCAGCAGTAGACATTTAGCCTTTTTTGAAAGGAGAAAACCACTCACACACTTGAGTTTTTCTTATAGCACTGTCCTTGTAAGCTGTGTTCAACATCACAATACTTTCTGTGGACTTTTTCCGAAGTAGAAAACAAAATTTAACAGTTGCATGCTGTTCTCTTAAATCAGTAATGACAAAAAACAAAGAGTGAAACTGCTTTTATAAAAAAATTTACTTTCATACTATACACTCTCCAATGTGTTCCAATACTCGCTTCACTGATGTCCATGTCTCAGAGAGGAGGCTATGTGTAGATCCCTGAAGTTGGTTCTCCCTTTCTATTCCTCCATCCCTCCAACCTCCTGGTATTACCACTCCTATTACTAGTCTTGATGGATCATCTATCCTAAATTTTCCATGTTTCCAACTTCACTGTATATTTCCTGGTCTAGCTGGATTGGTCAGGTAGAATTAGGGTCATGATAGTGGGTGGGAGGCAGCATTTGGGAACTAGAGGAAGGTTGAATATTTCATTGCTACTACCCTGTATCTTAACTGGCTCATCTCCTCCTTGTACCCCTCTGCAAGAGGATGTCAGTTCACCTATTGATGGGCTTTGGGTCCCCAATCTGTACTCCCCCTCATTAATCATAACAATTTGTAAATTACTAAGGGAGTCAAGCAGGAGGGGGGAAGAAGGGAAATATAGGGAGCTGATACTGGGGGCCTGGATGGAGGGAGGATGTTCTGAGAGTGATGATGGCAATAAATATGTAAATGTGGCCTGCATACAATTGATGTTTGTATGGATTGTGATGGGAGTTGTATGAGCCCCCAATAAAAAGATTCATTACAAAAAGGAGGGAGGGAGAAGGAGGAGCTTATACCAAGGACTCAAGTGGAAAATATTTCTAAAGGAATATGGTAATATGTGTACAAGTATGCTTTATACAAATGATGTATTGAATGTTATAAGAGCCCCCAATAAAATAATTGGGGGGGAAAAGGACCGGGAGGAGAAAGAGGAGCTTTTTTAAAAAAAAATGAGTAGCTTATACCAAGGGCTCAAGTGGAAAATGTTTGGAAATGTATGTGGCAACAGGTGTGCAAATGTGTTTGATACAGATGATTTACTGAATATTATAATAGCTGTAAGAGTGCCCAATAAAATTATTTTTTTACAAAAAACCTGAAAAAAATTTTTTACTGTGACCAGAGAGAACCTTCCCAGGCAGTGCCACTGTATGCACTAACTCAGATGAAATGCTTGAGGCTAGCCTGCAGGGAAAATGCATACTATGAAAGCTCTGCCCAGTGGGGCTCTTTTACATTTTGTGTGTTGGGGGGAGGAGGATACCCCATAATTAGGTATCACTTATTGAACATCTGCTCTTTAAAGAGTTATTTTACTTGAACAATATTTACTTATTGCAAAATTTTGTATTGCAAAATTACTTATTACAATATTTTACTTGAACAATATTCCACTCTATCTAAAAATGAAATAAATTCAGAATAATTTCTTATAACCCTTGCTATAAAAATTTCAAGAGCAGAATAATTTTAGAAAATACTATATCCTTTATTCTACAAACTCACTATTTTCCGTCTTGTAATCCAATTAAACTTTGGGTATAAAGAGCACTTGCTTGTTTTTTCTTGTTCAAGGAATTGTGGAAAGAGTTTCTAATTAGCAGCACTTTACAAATGAAGCCTGAGACCCTAAGAAAGCAAGTAACTTCCAAAGGTCAGATTCAAAAGATTTTATTAGCTTGAAAATTCATGATTTTTCATAATGAGTTCTCATTGATTAAAAGCACAGCACTGTGATTATAATCTCACTTAGGTAATGGGTTTTCTTTCTTGGGTCAATGAGACACTCTTACTGTAGGGTGTTTCTTGAGTCAGTCTCTTTTGAGATTTCAAAGGAACAGGTTAAACAAACATGATGTAGAAAGATTAAAACCACACAACCCAAAGATCTTCAAGGAGTGAGGAACAGAGGATCTAAAGAGAAGGAACTTCTTCCAGCGGAAACAGAGAGAACTCCTTCCTCAAGAGGTGGCACTCTGAATCCAGACTTCTAACTTCAACCTTTGAAACAATACATGTATTTGTTAAACCAGCCACTTCTTGCTGAGCCCTGGTGGCACAGTGGTTGTGTATGGGACTGCGGCCCACAAGGTTGATAGTTCAAATCCAACAGGAGCTCTCCAGAAACAAGGCTGAGCTTCCAACTCCCACCAGGGCAGTGATGCGAAAGAAAAAACAAAACAAACAAACAAAAAAAAAAAACCAGTCACTTCTGTTAGAGCAGCACCTACTGAATCAGGAACTCCAGGAATGAGGCCAAGCAATCTGAATTCTAACAAGTTCTTTAAAGAGATTCTATTTTTTATTTTCACTGAATGAGGGAATTCAACGGGGAGATCCCTTATCCCCACTTCTATTTAATATTGTGCTGGAAGTCCTAACCAGTACCATAAGAAAATAACAAGAAATCAGGGGATACAATGAAGCAAAGAATAAGTGAAGCTTTCGCTATTTGTAAACAGTAGGATTTTCTATATAAAGGATCCTAAGGTGTGCACAATAGGATTTCTGGAAACAATAGAGGAGTTCAGTAGAGTTGCAGGATATAGGATCTACAATCATGAGAATATTGAAAAAGTCATCAAGGAAACAATACCATTTACAGTAGCTACACGAAGCTGAAATACCTGGGAATAAACCTAACCAAACACACACACAGACACACACAAACTGTAAAAAGAAAAGTACAGAACATTACTAAAAGAAACCAAAAGGGACCTATACAAATGGAAGAATGTCTCATCTTCATGGATTGGAAGAATAGTTCATGTTCATATTTCATTTTGGGGAAGATGTCAATACTACCTAAAACAGTGTACAAATTCAATGTAATCCCAGTCCAAATTCCAGCATCATTCTTTAAAGAAATGTAAAAACTAATCACCAAGTTCATATAAGAGGGGAATTTAGTCCAAGATAGGCAAAGAACTCCTCAAAAAGAAAAACAAGGTTGGTGGTCTTGCACTACCTGACCTCACAACCTACTATACAGCAACAATTGTTGAAACAGCCTGGTAATGGTATAATGATAGATAAATGGACCAATAGACCAGGACAGAAAACCCAGAAATAAAAACACCTGTGTATGGATAACTTGTTTTTGACAAAGGCTGCATAAGCATTAAATGGGAAGCAGATGCCCACTTCAATAAATGGTACTTAAAAAAACTGGATATCCATCTGCAGAAAAATGTAACAAGATCCATATCTCACCTCATACACAAAAACAAACTCCAGGTGAATCAAAGACCTAAAGGTGAAACCCACGGTTATCAGAATCATCAAACAAAAAATTGGTAAAAATCTAAGTGCCTTAGAGCTGGGAATACATGGGTAATCAGAGATTTAAAAAAAAAAAAAAAAAGGAAGCACACTCCATGGAAGACAAAAATAGATGAGTGGGACCTATTAAAAATAAGACACAGTGTACATCAAAAGACTTCATTAAAAGAGTAAAAAGAGAGTCTACAGATTGGGAAAAGATACTTAGCAATGACATAATGGACAAAAGACTAATTACAAAAATCTACCAAATAATACAAGCCTGCTATTAAGAGAAAAACTAACAACCCTCTGAGTATGTGGGCAAAGGACCTGAACAGATGAGCCACAAAGAATGATATTTGAAATATATGAGAAAATGCTCCCATTCACTAGCTATCTGGGAAGTACAAGTCAAAACAACCATGAGATATCATCTAACACCCATAATTGTAGTCTGATTTTAAAAACTAAGAACAATAAAAGCTGGAGGGGGGGTGGTGTAGTGATATTGGAACTCTTATCCATTTCTTGTGGATACGTGAATACATACAGCCATGATGGAAGGTGATATGGAGATTCCTAAAACAGATGGTAATTAGAATACCACAAAACACAAAAGCACAGTAACACCTTTACTGGGCATATACCTCAAATAAAATAGAAACATGACATCAACAGATGTATGTACTACCATGTTGATTGAAGCACAGTTCACAATAGCAAAAATGTTAGAAACAGCCTAAATTCCCATCAGTGCAAGATTGGATTTTTTAAAATCTGATACCTAAACATAATGGAATACTGCACATTCTTAAAACACGGTGATATAACTATGAAACACCTCAAGACGTGGAGGGATCTGGAAGAAATTATGCTGAGTGAAGTTAGTCAATCAGAAAAGGAAAAATACTGCTATAGGGGCAAACAGCATAAGAGGCACAAGCTCAGTGTGCTGTCTGAGGAGTCAGACAGCTTGGTAGAGCCTGACCAGTGGCAATGAACCATACACCATCCACTCTAGGTAAATATTTTGAAGGTCACTTTGCCAGAGGGCACGTCACCTCATCTGGGACCAAATGATCCCGGGAGGAGAAAGGGATGTTGTCAAATGAGGGGCTGTCATGCAGAACGATGATGAGGTCCCCCCAGACAGGGAGGCAGCCCTGTTCCTATAAGGCTAAAAGGGTGGGCAAACTCTTGAGGCTGAAGAGTCAATCCTGTCCCTCCTAACAACGTTAAAATCACTCAAGAGCCTTAAATATGTTTTTCCAAACAAATGAAATCACCATGATCTGAAATAATAACCTTCAAGTGTTTTCAATGTTACTTCAGATCCACACGTTCACACTTAAAGAGCCGAATCTGACTCGCGAGCTGCAGTTTGCAGACCACTGCTATAAGAGAAACAACTCAGGAGAAGTGAAAGGGAGTAAACACATCTGGAGACACAAGTGCATGTCTGTTGGTAGGGAAAGAGGGAGGATTGACCTCCAGTTTGGGAGAAAAATGACTAAAAATACTTTGGGGGACCCTAGGTACGGAGTGTCCTTTATGGTATGCACCAAATGGGCCACAATGACCCGGGATTCTGGGTGCATCCTAGGAATCAAGGCTGGGTGCTGTGGAACACTGGGAAATTGAATCCTCAATCATCAAGTCACACAGCATGCTCCAGAGACTGCATCAGTGAGATCCAATGCAGAAATTCCACTGGGAGAACTGGATTCTAACCTCATACATACTTGTAACCAGAGGACTTAAGTCAGAAAATACATGGTGTGGGAGGAAAAGCAGAAAACAGCTGTATCAAGATTGTTGAACTGGTTGTAGGCGGACAAACATGGTCTCGCTACATCAATGACCTATATGCTATATTAAGATAAGAATTATTCTGGCAAACCGGTGGCTGACATTCTCAGTGATTATTATTTAAAATTTTCCCCTGACAATTAATCCCCAATGTTTGCATAAATATTGTCCAGTCACAAAAGAATTGATTCTGTACCAGTGAATAAGTCAAGTACTGTGATATGGAGTTAGTCTACATTGGCCCAACAGAGTTTTAAAAAAATTAATACCAGGGACTAATCAAATGCAATATTAATGAAATATCTTTGTAACCCAGGGGGATAGTCAATCAGACTCTCTACTATTTGTTAACAAAGAGGTTTTGAAAGGGAGCCAAAGGCATATTTAAAAAACAAGCAATCAAACAAACAGAGATCCAGGAATAGGTTTGGGGCTCTCACTAAATCCTAACTTCAACTAAAGAGCAACTTGGTTGTTCATGGCCCTGGCGATACTCACCCACAGGACAATGGGGGATATGGATGCATTAGCAAAATGGGATGAAGACATTAGATGGTACATCGCTATAAAATACAACCATGTCTGGGGGTCACGTCTTGTCTCCAAAAAAAGCAGCTATCTAAGTGAGAAGTCAACTTATTCCACATGAAAGAAGAACATCATCACCAGTCACCAAAGGATGGATCATATAATACAAATTCAAAGGATTATTATCAGAACCTCAGTTGTGAGAATCGGTTGCAGAAGGGTATGGATGACAGCTGTAGTCCACGATACATTTGTGGAAACTATATAGGAATAGGCCTCCGGTGATCTCTCTCTATCCATAATTGAGCTATGGGAGGAAAGTGGTTACTAAAGAAAGTGCATTGCAGAGAGGAGTACAGAAGATCAAGGGTCCCCCACACTAGGGCATAACATGAAGGGGGCACAACACAGAAGCAAGGGGAGCAAAGCAACCATCTCTGGGAAGAATTCTGAAAATAGACTTTGGGAGTGGGGTGAGGCACGGCTTGGCACTGCATCAGCCTTGATTGAAAAACATTCATAAAGGTCAGCAGACAGACCTGGAACAACTCATAGGCTATTTTTTGCTTTGCTTTCTGTTTTTGTTTCTTCATATAAGATAAGCAGGATAAACAATCCAGAGGAGAAGACAGTGGGACTGATGGTTCCAAGGGGGACAGGGAAGAGGAGAAGGTGGGGGAACAGTGTGGGAACCAACAAACCTGGGAACAAGGGAACAACAACAGATCTGAAACTGATGTCTAAAAAAGCCTAGAACTTCTGGTGGGTTTTGATCAAGTGCAATGTGGCCAAGAAAAAGAACAGAAAGCCAAGGGAAGTTCCAATATGACTGTGGAGAAAAGCAAAAGGAAATAGAAAAAAGAACAAGGAGGAAAAAGACATTTATAGAGGTATAGACATGTACATATGTAAATATATCAGTATATAACTAAAGAGATGTAAGTCATGTACATATATTTACAGATGAAGTATTAAGGTGGCAGATGGACATTAGGTCTCAAGCCCTCCCTCAACACAAGAACACTTTCTTCTAATAGCTTGGCATTCTATGATGCTCATCTTCCTGACACCATCACTGAAGAGAAAATGGGTATATAAGCTTATGTGGTGAAGAAAGCTGATGGTGCCCAGCTATTACAAGATATAGCATATAGATTTATAAATGCTAGACTTATATCTATTTATGCAGATATAAATAAGTGACATCTATCAGGGCAGCAACAAAGGCCACATGGAAACACACCAACCCTTGTGATCACTGGGTGTGGAAATCGTGTCAGGCATCAGAAGACCCAAAACAAACAACCATTTTGATGCAAATGAGGGGGGTTGGGATGGTGACCCAAAGCCCATCTTTAAACAACTGGATATTCCTTCACAGAAGAATCACAAGGAAGGGGTCGGCCAGCCAGGGTGCAGTATAGCACTGAGGAAGCACACAACGTTCCTGGAGTTCTTTAATGCTTCCCCCTCACACCCTCCTGCCCCACTATTATACCCCAGTTCTATCTTACAAATCTGGCTAGACTATATATACTGGTACAGATAAGAGCCCTTGACACCCAGAATTCATGACAGATAACCCCCTCAGGACCAAGATTGAGAGTAGCAATGTCATGAGGGTTGGGGGAAGGGTGGAGGGAGAGAGATGGAGAAGGGAAATGATCACAAAGATTGATGTACCACAATCCCACCCACCCAGGGGGCAAACAACTGAAATGGGCATAAAGGGAGACAGAGTATGATGTAAAATACGAAAATACAAATAATTTATCAATTATCAAGGGTTCACGAGTGTGGGCAGGTAGGGAAGGAAGGGGTAAAAAGAGGAGCTGCCACCCATCTGCCACCCAGTGGCTCAAGTAGAAAGAAAACATTTTGGAAATGATGATGACAATGTATGTACAAATGTGCTTCATACAAATCGATGTATGGATTGTCATAAGAGCTGCAAGAGCGCCCAAGAAAATTATTTCCTAAATTTTTAAATAAAAGATCAAAGGGGTAAACCTGAGTTGAACAGCAAAAACCTGATCAGTTTATCACCCCACCCTTCTGCTGATGCCACCTGGTCTGGTTTTCAGCATTTTCTGTATTTTGGGGTTTGTTTGTTTGTACAAACTGCTTTGTCTTTCTGCTGACAAGCCACATGGAGCTATGATAATGGCAGCCATGGCCCTGTAACTGGAGGAGCCACGTGGAGACCCATGCCAGTGCTGAGATGTTTCCACCACCACTGGATGCATAAGACTTTCCACCCAGTGGCCTGTGATCTTCTTACATTCGGCATCATTGCATGCACTGCATGAGTCTGAAGAGGAATGTGCCAATAGCAGACTTATAGACTTTTTCTGGATTGGACTGGGGTATTTTCTTAATACACATTACTCTTTGATATAAAATTCTCTCACACACATGAATGTCAATGAATTTGTTTCTCTAGTCTACCTGGACATTATAATTTATCTGAAATGTATTATGACGTTAGGGGCACCCTCTTGAAGTTGTGTTATATGTTTTTCTGTATTTAGGTATAGGAAATCCAGGACAACAAGTAGAATAAGGGTTTAAAAAATAAATAAAAGGCTGTTGGGTGGGCGGGCATGGGGGTCCAGTCATAGAAGGGTGGAGGTAAAAAGGTGATGGTGTCAAGGAGTCCAGGAAGAAAGATAATGTTTTGAAACTGATTGTGGTAGCAATTATATAATACTGCTTAACTATGTTTTAGCTCCCAGTTAAAAGCAGGTTAAATAAATGCATAAACAATTTTAAAGAGATTCTGTTTTATGTTTGTTTGAAATGAACTTGCATGTCACAAAAGAATCCAAGTCTGTTTCACTTTCCCTCCTTTGATAGCCAATCAGAACAAAGTTTTGACCTGACGAGCAAAGAATCTGGAGGGATCGCCAGGCTCTGACTCTTCTCTTTAATTTTTTTAATTTTAGTTTTATTACTTATTCTTTCAAACTTGTCCCTTTTGTTTGTGAAACACATTTACAAATGAAAGCATTCTATATAGATCACAGCCTGTCTCATCAATCCAGTGACAGGATCCTGTGGTTCTTTTTTGTTCTTCTTTTGGTTCTCACCCTCCCTGCATGGTTTCCTTTCCCTCCCCTCTCTCCTCACCCACCAGTCCTGCCTTTGTCACAGTCTTAAAAGTCTGGTCTTTTGGTGTATAAACTATTCCTATTTTTCTTTATAGCGATGGCTTCATTTGTACATGCTTCAGATGTTTGGCAGATGCAGCAATGTTTTCATACACTCATCATTGTACGAATGTCCCAGAGTTTGTTCATCCATTCCTCTAGAGTTGGGGTTTTTATTGTTTTCACCTTTTTGCTATTAATGAAATTGCTACAATAAACATAAATCGCAAATGTCTGTTTGTATTCTGTTCTTTATTTCTTTAAGGTATAGACGAAGTAGAGAGAAATCACAGCATCCTAGGGTATTTATGCTTGCATTTGTTTAAGAAAACACCATACTGACTTCCACAGTGGTTTTATAATTCTATAATCCCACTAGCAATATATGAGCATTCCAATCTTTCTATATCATCTTCAATATTTACTAATTTCTGGGGCTGAGGGTTTGCTAAGAGTCTCAGTGTGAGGTGGTATCTCACTGTTTTAATTTGTACTTTTCTTATAGCTAGTGAATGTGAAAATTTCTTTATATGATTGGTGGCCACCTGGATTTCATCTTTAGTAAATTTCCTATTAGTGTCATGTGCCAATTTTTATTTGGTTATTTGTATTTTTCTTATTAAAGTGTTACAGTTTTCTATGTATTTTTTAAATTAGTCCTTTATCTGATAAATCACTGTCAAATTTTTCCCCATTCCCCATGGATACACTTAACTCTTTTGATAAAGTCTTTTGAGGTACCTAAGTGTTATATTTTAACAAGGTCTCAGTTCTCTATTTTGTCTTCCATAGTGTGGATAGTTAACATTGTGGTTGGTGGTATAATTATGCTTTGTATTAAGGCCCTCAACTTTTCCCCATTTTTTCTAAATCATTTTAATGGGTGCTTGTACAACTCATCACAATCCATACATACATCCATGTGTCAAGCACATTTACATATTTGTTGCCCTCCCCATCCTCAAAACATTTGCTTTCCACTTGAGCCCTTGATATCCGCCCTCCTCGCTCCCCCTCCCTTATGAACCCTTGCTTAATTTTTTTTTTGTTTTTTGGCATCACTGCCCTCTGGTGGTGGGAGTAAGAGGCCCAGCCTTTGCTCCGTGGAGATGGAATTGAACCTCCATCCCAGTGAGGCGCAGTCCCGCGCACACCACTACACCACCGGGGCTCAGCCCAACTCTTGCTTAATTTATAAATTATTATTTTTGTCATATTTTACACTGTCCGACATCTCCCTACACCCACACTTCTGTTGTCAGTTCTCCAGGGAGGAGGTTATATGTAGATCCTTGTAGTCAGTTCCCCCTTTCTATCCCACCTTCCCTCCAGCCTCCCAGTGTCAACCCTCTCACCACTGATCTTGAAGGAAACATCTATCCTGAAATCCCTGTGTTTCCAGTTCCTTTCTGTACTAGTATACATCCTCTGGTCTAGTCAGAATTGTAAGACAGAATTGGGATCATGATAGTGGGTGGGGAGTGGGAGATGGGGGAAAGAAGCATTATAAGTACTAAAGGAAAAGTTTTATGTTTCATCATTGCAACACTGCATCCTGAGTGGATCATCTCCTCCCACAACTCTTCTGTAAGGGGATGACCAGTAGCCTACAGATGAGTTTCGGGTTTTCAATCTGCACTCAGCCCCCCCTCACCCCCCATTCACAATGATATGATTTTTTTCTTCTTTGATGTCTGATACCTGATCCCATCGTCACCTTGTGATCACACAGGCTGGTGTGCTTCTTCCACGTGGACTTTGTTGCCTCTAAGCTAGACGACCACTTGTTTACCTTCAAGATTTTAAGACCTCAGTAGTTATATCTTTTGATAGCTGGGCACCATCAGCCTTCTTCACCACATTTGCTTATGTACCCACTTTGTCTTTGGCGATTGTGTCGGGAAGGTGAGCAACATGGAATGCAATCCTTGCATTGAAGGAGTACTTGAGTGGAAGGGCAATCTTCATCTGCTACTTTAATACTAAAGCTATAAATGTATACACATAGAACTATATCCCCATCATCACATATAAACGTATTTACATATGAACATACTTGTCTTTATACCTCAATAAATGTCCTAGTTCTTTCCTCTATTTCCTTTTACTTTCTTCTTGTCCCACTACCATGCTCAGCCATCATTTGGGTTTCAGAAATTTCTCTCAGTTACATTGCCCTTGATCAGTCCCTACCAGGCCTCTTACACCCTCCTTGCCACTGATTTTGGATCATCTGTCGGTCCCTTGACCACTTTCTTTCCCCCCATCTCCCCCTCTCCCCTGTCCCCCCCAAACCACTCGTCCTGTGGTCATCTCCTCCAGATTATTTATCCAGCCTATCTTGTCTAAACAGAGCTGCAGAGATAATAATGCGCAGACCAAAAAACAAGACAGATCAAAACAAAGCAACAAAAGAAAACAAAGCAATGACAACAAACAATGACCAAAAAAAGTCTATAAATAATTATAGGTATGTTTGTTAACTTTTAGGAATATTTTCTGGTGGAATCTGATGGTGTGCCATGTCCTGGCCCCAAAGGGTACTATTTTGGTACTCCCTCAGGGCTTCCTTGCTCTGTTCCCCTTGCTATTCTGTTGCACGCCCTTAGTGTTTTACCTCAATGTGGTGGGTCAGATTGAGTACAACCCCCACAGTGTCTCCAGTGTTGTCTTCTGTAGGTCTATGGGTCAGTGAGGGATATTGTCTCAAACGGTTTTCTCTGTGCATTGGCTGCTTTGAGCAGGGATATCATTCTCAAGGTTTGGTGGGCCAGGATGTGCTCCATTCTCTCTTCCTCCCCCTTCATTTGCTCATGTGTGCTCTGATCAGACATGTCCCTCTCTCTGAGCTATAGCTTCAGTGCTGTCCTCTGAAGCAAATTATTCTGGAAGAAGGGGAAGCTATCCCCGTAGTTGAAATTGGGGCCGGACCCTCAGATATCTCTCCTGGCTCTCTGTTTCATGACAGTATGTTGCAGTCACATCTTGGAACACCATGTTGAAGTCTGGTCCCTGTTTCCCTGTGGAGATAAAAACAATACCCTCTCATTTGGTAGCTCAATTTCCATCTATTTTAGATATTACCTAATAGATTTCCATAGTGGCTGTACATACCTGGAGGTTCATCAGCAGAGGATGAGAATTCCTATCTCATCACAGTCCCTCCAACACTTGTTGCTTTCTGATTTTTTGAATTGGGTTATCTTTGAGGGTGTTAGGTGGTATCGCATTGTAATTTTAATCTGGATTTCTCTTATGGCTAATGATCAGAAACATTTTCTCATATGTTTATTGGCCATTTGGATTCCTGTCCTTGAGAAACTTCTGTACAGGTCCTTTGCCCACCTCCTCAATGGGTAGTTTTTTTTTTCCTTTGGGGAAGCTATCAGAGTATTGTAGATTTTAGTAATAAGGCATTTGTCTGATGTGTCATTGCTAAAGATATTTTCCTCGTCTGTGGAATCTCTCCTTACTCTCTTGGTGAATTCTTTTACTATTCACAGCTGTTTTATCTTCAGTATACCTCACTTGTGAATTTATGCTCCTCTGTATTTGCATCCTTCTCTATTTCTGATACCCTATATACTCCCTGCACCAAAGTTGTCAGGTTGGTCCCAATTCCCTCATTGGTGGCCCTAATAGTTTGAGGTTTTACCTCAAGGTCTGTGATTGAACTAGAGTTTATTCTTGTGCATGGAGTGAGATAAGGGTCTTGTTTCATTTTTCTGCAGGTAGATACCCTTTTTTTCCAGCAGCATTTATTGAAGAAGGCATCTGCTCCCCATTTGATATTTTGGGGGCCTTTATCAAAAATCAGTTGTCTGTATGCTGAAGCTTTTATTTCTGGGTTTTCTATTCTTTTCTACTGGTGTGAATATTTGTCGTTATATCAATACCATGCGATTTTGACCATTGTGATTATGCACATAATATGGGCTAAAGTCAGGTAAGTAAGTCTTTCTTCTTTAGGCATTCTCAGCTAATTCAGGATTCTTTATTCTCCATATGAAGTTAGTAATCAGTTTATCCATTTATTTAAAGAAAGATAAGAATCATTGTATCAGGATTGCATTAAATTTACATAGGCTAAGCTGAGCTCCTGTGGCATAAGTGGTTGAGTGCGGGATTGTGGCCCACGGGCTTGGCAGTTCAAATCCAGTGGCAGATCTCAGGAGTGGCACTGGGTGGCTCCCACAACCACCAGAGGGCAGTGAGGCCCAGAAAAAAAATTTACATAGTGCCTTGGGCAGAACTGACATCTGTACCATATTGAGTCTTCCAATCCATGAGCATGGGATATTCTTCATTTGATAAGGTCACTCTTTGTTCCTTGTAATAGTGCTCTGTACTTTTCTTTGTACAAAACTTTTGTTCTCTTAGTCATGTATTGTGGGGAATTCTTAGCAGGACCTGTGAATCTGGGCGAGAGGCATTGAAAGCTCAGGATGTTGCTGTGACTCCTGGAGCGGTCTTGAAGCCACTGGATATCTGTGCCCTTAAGTAGCAGGCACCCATGCTTGCAATAAGACCCCAGGCCAGCTCACCTGATATCCTTCCACTTTAAACCTCTGAGACACAGCCTATCAGAATGCCTCTAGCTTCCCCATAGTAACAATTAAGCTACTAGAATACTATTGGACGATAGTGTCCTACAAAGCAATTGGATGGTTGGTCCTCTGATATGATTAGACAAAATAGTTTCTAAGATAATTGGATGGACTGGCTCAACTGGAAATGCCTCATTTACATAGACCACAGTGTGGACCAATCATTTTTCATGCTGTATACCCATGATCTTATAAGGATGTGTTTGGAAACCAGGAAGTATGTGAAAGAACCTATCTGATTGGTCAAGGAAACCTCTGTAAGTCTTGTAAAAGCGAAAATGAAGTTAGATCTCTGCCATCTAGCCAGCCTCTGGAGTCTGTGTTGGTGGCTCAGTTGCCCTCACTACTCTTCGTGCCAGACCTGTTCCCACAAGGTATATCCCTAGATATTGCAATTTGTGGTTGGCTATTGTGAAGGGTACCATCTTTTTTATCTCCTCTTCTGTGGTCTTCTCTGATGTGTATGCCAGTCCAGTAGACTTCTGTTTGTTGATCTTGTGTCCAGCCACTATGCTATATTCCTCTACTGCTTCCAGTACTCCCCTTGTGGAGCTTTTGGAATTTTCCACATATAAAATCATATCATCTGCAAATAACGATAGTTTCACCTCTTCCTTCCCCAGGTCTTTTCTTTGCATTATGCTGTTAGCTAAAACCTCCAGTGTAATGTTAAATAAGAGTGGGGACAAGGGGCATCCTTGTCTGGTCCCCTTTTTCAGTGGGATTGTGTTCATCTTTTCTCCATTGAATACCACATTGGCTATTTGTTTTTCATATGTAGCTTGTTTTAGCTTGAGGAATCTTCCTTCCCTTTCTATCTTCTTGAGTGTCTTAAACAGGAATTCAGATCTGATGTTGAATGTTTTTTCTGCATCTATCAATAATGGCATGTGGTTCTTATAATTTTTCATGTCAATATGGCAAATGACACTAATGGTCTTTCATATATTGAACCATCCCTGCATTCCTTGTTTGAGTCCGGCATGATCATGGGGAATTGTTTGCATTCTATTTGGCCAGTATTTTGTTAAGGATTTTTGCATCAATGTGTTCATTAAGGATATTGGCCTGTGTTTCTTGATTCTTGTGGTATCCTTGCTCAATTTCAGTATCAGGATTATACTAGCTTCATAGAAGTAATTCAGTAGTTTTCCATCTTTTTCTATGTCCTGGAAGAGTTTGTGTAGATTGGTGTCAGTTCTTCCCTGAACTGGTAGTTGGTAGAATTCTTCTGTGAAGTCATCTGGTCCAGGGGATTTTTTGTTGGTGGTGGTAATCCCTTGATAACTGTCTCTATTTCTTCAATTGCCATTTGTCTGTTAAGATTTTTTATGTCCATCAGGGATAGTCTAGGAAGGGATTGTTTTTCCAAGAATTTGTCCATATCTTCCAAGTTTTTAATTCATTGGAAGACAGTCCTTTGTAGTACTGTGTAATTATCCTTTTGATTTCATTAGGGTCTGTTGTAATATCCCCTCTTTTATGCCTCATCCTTGCTATTGAGATTTTTTTGGATAGATTTTCCATCAGTCTGTCGATTCTGTTTATCCTTTCAAAGAACCAACTTTTAGCGGCATTAATTTTCCCATAGTTATCTTATTTTCCATCTCCTGAAAATCAGCCCTGGTTTTTATTATTTCTTTTATTTTGCTATTTGTGGGATTGTCCTGTTGACTCTGCTCTAGTTGTTGTAAATTTTGTGCTGGCATATCAATCATAAGTCTCTCTTCCTTTTTCATGTGTGCATGTATTGCTGTGAATCTTCTTCTGACAACTGCCTTTGCTGTGTCCCATAAGTTTTGGTAAAATATGTTCTCATTCTCATTGGCTTCTAAAATTTCCTAATTTCATCTCTGATCTAGGCCAGTATGCACTCCTTTGGCAATAGAGAGTAATTTATCCTCTAATTATTTGTCCTTGTTTTCTTCATTGTCCTTTTGTTGATTTTGGTCTTGCAGAGTGGTCAGAGAGAGAGGTCTTTATGAGATCAATGTGCTTAAATTTATGTAGATTCACCATATACCCTAGCATGTTGTTTATCCTCGAATATGTGCCATGTGGGCTTGAAAAAAATTGATTTTTTTTGTATAAATATCTATCAGGTAAAATTGTCTAATTGTAGTATCTAGATCTCTAGCCTCCTTGTTGAGTTTTATTCCATGTGACATATCTTTCTCAGACAGCAGTGTATTGAAGTCACCTACTATAACTGTTGAGGTTGTGAGTGCTTTTTTCATATTTTGGAGTGGTTGGTTGATGTATTTCACAGGTCTCTCATTCAAGGAATATATGCCTAAAATGTCTAGTGGTTCTTTATTCATCATTCTCTTGAGTATTATATAGTATCCCTCCTGATCAATTTTTATGATTTGTACTTTGAGGTTAATTTTACCTGAAACTAGGATTGCAACCCCTGCTCTTTTTGAATTGCTATTTGCTTGGTATGCATTTCTTCTGAATTTGATTCTCAAGCCTATGGTCTTGGCCTTGATATATGTCTCCTGTAAGTAGCAGATTGATGGGTTGTGTTTTCTTAACCAATCTGCTAGACTCTGTCTTTTACTGCCTGAGTTTAGTTTATTGATATTCAGGATCATTATCTCCATCAGTGGACTCTGTGATGTCATATTATACCTTTTGTGTGGGGTATTTTACTACCTCCCTTTCTTATCAGTGTGGTGTGCATGTGTGCAGTTCATCTTTGGGGCTGTTTTCTCTTTGATGCCATCTGGGTGGGGTTGTTCTAGGAGGTGGTCTCTTATTTGTACTTGATGAGTGCTGTTCTCCCCATGCTGGATCTACAAGTATCTTTTGTAGGGCTGGGTTTCTTCTAACGTATTCTTTGAGCTTTTGTCTGGGAAGACTCTTACTTCTCCATCTATCTTGATAGAAAATTTGGCTAGGTAGCATATTTGGGGGGGTGCATTATTTTCCTCCAATTTTTGGAATACGTTACTATACTCTCTCCTCTCCTTCATATCGTCTGATCATATATCTGAGCATATTCTCATTTGGGAACCTTTATATGTGTTTCTTGTTTTTTCCTAGTTTCACTCATGATTTTCTCCTTTTCCTCAAAAGTGGATAGTTTAACTATTATGTTCCTTAGTGACTTCTTTGTGGGATTCAGTCTAGCTGGTGTTCTTTCCGCCTCCTGAATGGTTGCTTGGTGTTCATTCTAAAGTTGAAATTTTCCTCCAAATATTCTCTCACTATTGTTGGCAATGACTTCTTTGTTATGGCTTCCTCTGGTGATCCAATTATTCTTATGTTGTTTCTCTTATAGCATCAGAAATAGCTCTTGGGTTTTCTTCAGCTTCTCTGATGATCTTATTGGATTTTTGTTCACGTTTTTTTAATGTCTGCTTGGCTTCCTCTAGGTCCCTGGTGTGGGTCTCTCCAGTAAGTTGGTGAAGTCCATGAGTCTGCTACTTTTTTTTAATATCTCATCCCTGGGCTCTTCTATTTCCCTTTGGTGTATGGACTTTATCTCCTCTATCATTTAATCCTTTTTCTGTATTGTTTATCTCACATCCTGTATAACTTCAAGCAGCATTCTGAAATGTACTTTCTGTGACAAATCAATGCCTGCTTCTTTGCACCTTGCTATGTTCAGGACATCTTCTGCCATGGCCTTTTGTTTCCTCCTGTTTTTTCTTTGAAGTCATTGGCACTGATTGCTGTTTGCATTGCATTGTTTTCAAGGTGCCAGGTACCATTTTCAGGGAGTCAAAGAGCACTGGCTCTTTTTGGGTGACTCACAGGAATCCTTCTTCAAATTGCCTGCAGCTAATTTCACCATGGAATTAGCCTACCACTTTATCTTCCTGTGGCTTTACTCTTCCCCTAGTCAACTAGCATTTTGTTATTTGGAGGGCAAGTTGCATAGTTCTCTCAGGGGAACCAAGTTGGGCTGTCATAGACTTAAAAGAATGGTGCTATATTGGGTGATCTCACAAGAAGCCGTGATGGTGTGACCCACAGCAGCTTGGGGCACCACTGAGGGCATGCAGGGATGACCACTGCAATGAGAGTGCCACAGAAGGCAGGTAGGTTTCCTGCTTTTGTATAGAACACCTTGAGATGGTGTGTGGAATTGCCCTGGTCAAGTAGATCGCTGAGAAGGTTGGGTAGAGGTTCCCGTAGCTGTTTGGAAAATTGGCAAGTGTTGGTTGAGCTGCCTTACACAGTGTAGGACACTAAAGCAGGAGAAAGGAAGTTTCCTCAGTCACATGGGACCATGGAAGACAGATAGGCGCTATCCCAGCCACATAGGCAGGGTTTCCCCAAAGAAGGTGAAAGGGATTTCTCAGCCCAGTGTCAAGCACTGCAGAGTATGGGCAGGAGGAATTTCCCCGGAAGAAGATAGGCAGGATAACCCCTGGCAGATGGTGGGAAGGCTTTCCCCAGTCTTGGGTTATGCTACATAGAATGGAGTGCTCTCAGCTGGGTAGAGGACATGCAAAACAACCTTAGGCCAAGGGAAGTGATCTGGAGAAAAGGGAGAGAAAAGGGAAGAGAAAAAGAAAAGAAAAGAAAACTAAGTCCACTGAGACTATGGGGGGACAGAGGGAAGTGAGGGTAATAGAGCTGAGACCTGATCCCTGACCATGGGGCTGGAGGGGTTTAGTTCCTACACTGAGGTGGCAGCAAGCTGTGGCTGTGTTGAGATAAAGCCCCTGCACCGACTTCAAATGATCCCAACTCCAATCGAGACAATAGCAGGGCTAAGGTCAAATCCTAGCCAGCCTCCACTGTGGTTAGCCAAAAGCCCCAGCCCCTAAAAACCTAGTATATCTGTGTCTACTTATCTTTATGATGCTCCTCCTGTGACCCAGCAATGTCAAATGTCCCTCTTAGTAACTCTTCTGCACTGCTTTCGGAGGAGTCCCTCTGGTATATGCTACTCTGTCACCATCTTCCCTGATGCCCTGTCCCTATTTCTTCATTGGTGATCTCCATTGTTTAGGGTCCATCTTTAATTCATTTTTGTGCATGGTATAAGGTGTGGGTTTTGTTTCTTCTTTTGCAGATAAGCATGCATTTTTCCAGCACCATTTCTTGAACTGACCTTGTGATTAACAATCCAAAGTGTAACCATTATGCCATTATTTGTTGAAAAGATTACTTCTTTCCCACTTAATGCATTTTAGTCCTTTCTCAAAGATTGGGTGTCTATAGCTACTTGGTTGCTTTTGGATTCTCATTTCTGGTCAAAGTTACAAAACAGCATTGGTCGCTAGTGATTCTAGCAACAAGATTCTAGTAACCAGGACAAAAGAGGTGTGTGCTACTCTGGGGAGACTAGGGAAACAAATTCATAAACACTCACATGTATAAAAAAGATTTCTAAAAGAAAAAATACAGGCTTCTATACAAGAGCAATTGAATATTGAGAAAACATCCCACCCCAATTCAGGTCAAGTCCATAAGTCTGATATTAGCCCATATAGCTGATACCAATCTATAAACACACTTCAGACTCACAAAACACATGCAATGATTCCAAATACAGGAAATCTACAGACCAATGGGCACGAAATCTTGTGGATACAGTGGTGTTGCAATCGTCTCAGCAATGGCAGGGGTCTCCATGTGGCTTGTCCAGCTCAGGGCACTAGCATAGTTCCATGTGTCTTGTCAGCTTCTGTCTTCCAGGGTATGAGCAGAGAGAGAGAGAGAGAGAGAGAGAGAGAGAGAGAGAGAGAGAGACCTGCCTTCAAAGAGCAATATAGGAGTTCCTAGAATCATCAGGAGAATGCCACATCCACACAGAGGCCTCATTGGCTATAACCCAATTGACAGTCTAGACTCCATCCCTTCGGTCTTAATCCTTTCAAGATGCAAATGGACACCAAATTATGCTACTACCACAAGGGGCCTTCAAAAAGTTCATAGAATTGAGAAATAATGTAAGTTTTTTCATGAATTTCTTGAAGCCCCCTCATATGCATGTCAAAAGCTTAGATAATGCCATAAATTCTCAGTTAATACTTGTATTTCCCTTATATATTCAAGGAATGAATTTGTTCACTCATTCATTCCTCTAAATACACTGAACCCCTATCTTGGGTGGGACACTACATCAGGCACTGAAATAAGTTAGGAAAGAAAATAGACACAACCATGACCTTCCTGGGGGTTGCAATTTAATATACGTGATAGTCCAGAAGGGATTCAATTGCAGTACAGTGCGGTCCAGGCTGTGATTAGTACACACTACATGCTAGGGGGACAAGCAGGTGAAGGAAGATGCATAACTCAAGAGTATAGAATCTAGAACTTCCTGAGGAGGCCTCGTGTCATAGAAAAATCATTGTATCTTCCCCATGGAAGCAACATCAATAGAGTAAGATGCTGATTTGAAATCAACTCTAGAGCTACAGGTTAAAAAAAAAAAAAGACTAAACCTGTGACTTGCAACTTGCTGAAACACTTATCTCCAGCAAGCATTAAAAACATATGGATATCTGTAAGAGCTCTCAATAAAATGATTCACAAAAAAACCCAAAACATATGGAAGGTCAAAGCTCCATGTGTTTGCTTGGTAGGAGAGCAGAAAATTGAAAAAGCAAATATGCATACCTCCTCAATTCCAACTGTTGGGTTCTTATTGCCAATTTGCGTAATTTCTTGCTCTTATTTCAAACAAATCAGAAAGACAGCAGACCCTGTGAACACTATAATCAGTCCATTTAGGCTAGCAGCTGCTGGACCATGCCCCTCTTCCTTGATTAAAAAAAGTCCAGTGGAATTTGAGGGGAAAGCATCTTTTGGGAAAGTGATGAATAGCCTCTTCTTAAAAGGAATCAGTTTAGATTCAACAAATTTTCCCCAAACAGACTCCCATTTACTGACCCATTCATTCAGCAAAAGTGCATCAAGTGCTTGCAATGTGCTGATATTGAGCTAGGTGCTGGCGATACAAGGCAAGTACAAGGAGACCCTTGACTTCAAGGGGATTAGAGGACAGTGAACAGTTGGTCATTGAAAATATCATGTGTATTTTTTTAAGTTCTTTTCAGAACTGATACTAAATGAGTGCTCTCCAAGATAGATGAAGGTAGTTAAAAGATGGAAATGTTTCAATCCTGGCTGGTAGCATGAGTCTTTCATTAGTACCACCCAGAGATGGACACAGAGGCAAGAACAGCAACACTGCTGCTCCATCTAGGCCCCATGTGTCTGGCATGAGGGAACCGGTGGCAAGGCAAGGGGCATCAGAGGAGTCCCTATGGTCAGTGCCCGAGACAGATACACTGCAGGCCAAATGGGAAGTTCTGTCATCTATGTGTGCACCTGACCTGGATGTACAGGTATGGGGAGACTTCAAAGGGCTCATGGGGAAAATGAAATGATAAAGGGGTATTACCATCAAAGAGTTCAAGAGGAAAGAAAATGTTTTGAAACTGATGGTGGCAGCAATTGTATCATTATGCTTGATCTAATTGAATTATGGATTTTTATAATATCTGTAAGTGCTCCCAATAAAATTATTCATAGAAAATATATATGTAACCTAATCTATTTAGAGAATTGAAGGGGGACCATATCTTTATTCATTCATAAAGCACTTATGTTACTTGATTAACACCCATTGCCCTGGGAACCATAAAATAGCACTGACCAAGTGAGATGGGTAAGAAAGATGTAAGAAGAAATGCCAAGATGGGTAAAAGTCCTGAGGTGGGTCAGAGCACATGGACCAGAAAGGAACCTAGGCTGGAGGCAGTGGTAAAAACAGGGAAGGAGAAGAGACTGTGAAGGCAGGCGGGGGCTGTCTCCCCTCCAACCTTCTAGGTTGGTAACTGACTGCTATTGTTGTTGTCAGTTACCATCGAGTAGATTCCACTTAGAGCAGAA
This sequence comes from Nesogale talazaci, assembly GCA_004026705.1. Classification (NCBI taxonomy): domain Eukaryota; kingdom Metazoa; phylum Chordata; class Mammalia; order Afrosoricida; family Tenrecidae; genus Nesogale; species Nesogale talazaci. The sequence continues at coordinate 25,682 of PVJH01029397.1, forward strand.
CTGCTCCATCAGCTGTGGCCTTTCAGAAGCAGGTTACGAGGCCTGTCTCCCCGTCACGTCTGGTGGATATGAACCATCAGCCTTTTGGCTAGTGGTAGAACACTTAACCATTTGTGCTACCCAAGGACTCCATACATTGGAGCATGCACAGCATGATTTTCCTAATACAGGCTCATATACACCTATAGATCTGGTATGATTATAACCTCATTCATTTCATTCTCAAAAAAATCCTTCTTTGGATCATAATTTTAGTGGTCACCTTGGTGAGCATGTTCAGGGAGCACTGGTGCCACTGTCAGGAGAGTGTTGCATTATTAACACTGCTAAATGCATGGTCAAATGTTCACATGCACGGGCTGAGTCGCAGAAGAAAGCTGAGGTTTTCTGTTGCTATGAAGATGTAAAGCCAAGAAAACCTTATCTAGGGT
>PVJH01029398.1:0-26086 GCA_004026705.1 Nesogale talazaci
AGCCTTTGCTCCTGGGAGCTGGTATTGAACCTCCAACCCAGTGGGCTGCAGTCCCGCGCACAACCACTACGCCACCAGGCCTCAGCCCCAAGTGCCACTCTTTACTGATTGCCATTTGGGAAATTATCTATTTGCATATTTTCCTGAAATGCTGTCATACCAAAGCTAAGAGGAAAAGAAGGTTGCAATTGAGTTGATATACCTTCTTTGAGTCGGGTGCTCTTTTAAAAATCGAGCTTGTGGCTACATTGAGAAAAGAACTACTTTGATCTCTGTTTCCATTGTGTCCTATTGCCAGCTTCTTACTCCAGACTTCTTAGTCTTCAGTTACATGGCTGATGTGTTCCCCTCCTTTAAGCCTAGAGATTTCTTTCTATAATGTCGAATCTATATCTAACCTCTCTTGGCATATTTCTACCTTCCTACCATTAAAGCAAATGTTCAACCCAAAGTCTTGCAGAATAGCCTCTGATAAAGGACCTCATCCATTTCTAAAGCACATAAGATATTATTTCCTGGTCAGATATTGATTTTAGGGCATGGTTATTTGAATATCAAACAGTAGGATTAGTGAATTTGTCACTATGGGATATTTTTCAGGTACAGATCCTTGTGAGAACCTAAAAGCTACCTACTCATAATTAAGGAAGTACCTTTAAGTTTTTGCTGCTTTTTGTCTCAATAAAAAGACATGTAAGACGTAGGTTGATGTGGTTACTTGTTAAAATCAAGTCATCTGTTTTGCTTGCCTACTCTCATGGATGCTTTTATGTGCTATCACTGTTTGTTTCTATGTTCTAAGTACATGGTTTATTACTTACCAGTGGCCTAATTTGAGGATAGTAGCACAATCAGGTGTATCTATGTATCTATCCCTATCTGTCCCTCTTTTTAACTAACTAACTAACTAACTAACTAACTAGATAACTAACTGTTGTATTTTTTAAAATTGAAAATGGAATTAAGATCATATGGTTACTTCAAGTGGCATCATCTATATGTAACTTTATTATTATTTTTGTTCAAAACCATTTTATTGGGACCTAATGCAGATAACTTATCATTTCATAGTTAAATTACTTCAAGCAGTATTGTACTGTTGCTACTATAATCAGTTTCCAAACATTCTTTTCCTTCCTTGAAACCAGCTCCCTTTTACCTTCCCCTCCATATTCCCCAGAAACAGTCTACTTGCTGTCCCTATATGTTCTTCAACCCTGGATTTCTGATACTGGAAAACAGACAAACATATAGCAAAAATTCAAGAGGGTCATCTAATGATAATCCCTAATATGAACAAGCAAACAAACAAAAATACAGAAAATGTTGACAATCAGATCAGGCCTAATGTGCATCAGCGAGGGGAATCAACTGACAATGTTTTAACTGTTCAAGTCAGGTTTATCATTTTTATTTTCTGTAGTCATTTCTCTAATGCACTCTGGTAACCAGTTTCTTCCCATCGCTCTATTATGGGTACAGGGAAATCACCAGAGGCTTATTGCCTATGTAGTTCTCACGAATGGTTCTTGGGATCCCACTGTCACCCACTGTCTTCTGCAAACCAAATTCTCACAACTTAGGCACTGATCTTAGTCCTTTTTCTGTCTTCAGATTTGCAGTTCATTGAGTGGCAGTTCATTGATCACTTATGCTGGTGTGCTTCTTCCAGGTGGACTTAGTGGACATCTCACTAAGATGGCTGCTTGTTAAAGAGAGTTGTTAAGACCCCAGGTAATAGTTTATCTGATAGCCAGATACCATCCAATTTCTTCACCACTCTTAGCTATAGTACTCTATCTTCTGGGTTCCCTTCCTGACAACGAGTATTGAGCAGGGCCATGGTATAAGAATTATTTGTTTTCAAATTGGAGCTAGGATTCTCTGCAAACCCAAAACACGTTCCTGGATCTATGTTTATTTATCTTCCTTTGACTCCCTTTCAAAACTATAGGCAACTTTATATACATCAAAGAGGTCAAGCCTTCAGAAACTTTCAAGTGCTAGTCATTGATGACTGCAAAAAGAGATGAATCACAAGATGTAAGCCTACTGTGTTAATCACAGAGACACCTCCATATCATTTGAAGGCCAGAAGGGGTGATAAAAACTGAGGGAGATCCCCAGAGCTGATTAAAGGACACTGAAGCAAATTCAGCCTATGCTCCAGCATTACTCTGAGTATTTCTTTCTCAGTTTTTCTATGACACTGCCACATTACTCTGTCAAAGACTCTTACAGGATGGTTTTATTTAAAAGGAAAATAGACACATTACAAGGGATTCCTAAAATTCAACAGTTATATCCATGGTAGATTTGTTAATATCCAATTTGAGATAAAGAAATGAAAAGAAGAACAAATATTCTTATGCAAAGTCTTCATGTTAATTGGTTTTGTCAATGAAATTTTCATGGAAAAAATGATTTGTTTCTATCTTTCTAACCCGAAACTTCCAATATTTCCTCCTCTCAGATCTAACCATCCATTTTCTGTACTGTCTAGTCTAATTCCTGAATATTGTATGTACTCTGTCAGTGTTGTTCTGTTGTGAGTGTGCCTATACACTCACACATAACATTTGATTGTGTAGAGAACACATTGTCCTAAACACGCTCTCTCACTCCTACAATTGTCACCCTAAAGTAAAGAAAAACCTTCCCTCTTCTGCAGAATGGATGACTGGATGGAGGTTCTTTGCATATGTTCCTCTTGAGGAAGTGCTGTACAACATCACTTGTCTTTTTTTTTTTTTTTTTTGATGCTGCTCTCAACAAAATTACCCTAACTTTTAATAATGTCAGGGAAAGGGGATGGCCATCTAAAATTTACTGCTTTTAACCTACGCAAAAAATAGGAACTAAACCAAGACTCCAGATACTTCTTCATCTACACGTGTTGTAGGAAGAAGTGGACAGATGGCACATAGTGGAGGGCTGGTACAGCCCAAGTAGGGAGTGGAGAGGCAAACAGACAATGGTGTTGAAGCTTCTTAGGGAAAAGGCCTGACCACTCTTGAAACAAGAGACAACAAAGTCTTTCTTAAATTCTCCCATTGACCTTGCGTATTGAAGTAGCTGGTGAGCTCATTAATTCATTGCAGTAGGACTATGAGGAAAGCTAACCTGTAAATAGTAATGCCAGTGGGTTTCTGATGTGACTGTTGGTTAATTGGCCTGTTCTAACATTCCATTTTAAGATCTATGCCTGGGAATTATTGCACAGTGTAAAGTGCCGGTTTTTCTAGATGGTCGCTACCTGAAGATTAATGTTTCTCTTTAAAATAACATTATTTGTGGTCTCAAGGATGGAGAAGAAAAGGAGGCTAACTGGAACATTTCTCAACCCGCTCTATGGGTCATATTATTTAGCTGTGGTACCCAACAGAGTACATTTTCAGAAGATATGTATAACTCTGATGCTGAGTTATACATGCCTTTTTAATCTAAAGTCTCTAGATACTTCTTCCTTCTAGAATTTCAGAGAAGATCACTCTGCCACCTTTATCTGGAAAGTAACAGATATTTGACAACAGTGTGCTTTGATTCATCATTTTCCAAAGCATTATACCTAGGTAGAAATATTCTGACAAGGCACCTCTCTGGCATATAGTGATGATATGAGTGCCTTATGACATAGTCCCACTTAAAAAGGTTGAACGTAAGGGCAAATGTGACTGGATATGTGGTAAAGGATGTGTAATATGTATTTTAAAATATGTCTTACATTCCCCATTTTGGGTCACATCATTCACTCACTGCATTCAGCTGAGCAAAACCAAATATTTGCTTTGTTCACTCAACTTGTGATCAAAAGGGCGGGGTCAGCCTTCTAGTCTGGTTCATCTTTGGTTTGGGAGGCAGGAAGCTGTCCGTGGTTCTGAATTCCTCCAGTTTTCTTGAGACTTGTGATGAGGGTACCAAAGAGTGAATGGGAAGTACTGGTGCGCACTAAGGTCAGTTCATAAAGACAATGGAGAAATGGACAACCTTGAATTTAGCAAAAATAAGCGTAAGGGGAAAAGTGGTGGAGGGTATCTCATATTATAATTGAAAGCCTAACACTATCCGGGCTATACATGCAGAGTTGGGTCTGATTATAATTTGACTTACTAACTCATAGAAAAGCCAGGTGCTGTGGCACTAAGGAAGTGACTTTCCTCCTGTCTGTTCCTCCCTTTTCTTGGCCCCCCGTCCACTTTCCTCCACACTCCATATTCTTAAACTCCACTTCTCCATCATGTCCCTCCTGGTATCCCCAACTTCTCTCTTTCATGATCTCTTCCTCCTCGCCGTCTTTTCTCTTCTCATTTTGAGACCATCTCTATGTCTCTCTGAGTGAATTCTTAACTGAATTTGTAATCATGGGAATATGTCTTTATAGGCTCCACTTTGGAGAGGACATTTTAAGCAGAGGCCTGATCATCAGTGCCCCTTAGAGTCACACTGACACCTTTGACAAAAGCAAACTCTTCAGAACTTTCAGAGACTGCCCTTTGAGCTGCCTACTCTAGTCTACCTCCATGGAGACTACACAGCCTGTTGAATATTTATCCTCATTCTTCCCTAATTATTTGTTGCCTTATGTAACTTTGTTCTTACTTAGGCCAGAAAGTTCAAGCATTACAGAATAATTTTTTATTACCACAAAAAGAAAACATGATATCTTCTGGTCTGAAGGAGATTACCCATGTTTGTGTGTGTGTGTGTGTGTGTGTGTGTGTGTGAAGAGAGATGACTCAGAATTCTTCAGGGAAACATACTCCAATGACTTCATTGGCCTCAATGTCTTCTATCCCAAGGGAGATCCTAAGAGCTATCTTCCTGTCCTGACACCAGTATAAGAAATTCAATAATGGCCTTCCAAATCTGAATGCTTTCTTGCCCTTGGTATACTCTCTTCACCTTTATTTTAAATTATCTCTTCCTTACTCCCCCATATTATTTAATTTAGTAAGCAAACGTCCCCATAGTATGAGCTGTGTAAATATTGTAACAGAATTACTGTCTGTTTACTTAACTCATTACAGAAAACCATGATAAGCTTTTTAATTACAAAATTAGCTCTGCCGAATCAATTCCTTTCCTTTAATGAACTGCAGAAAATGGTACGATGTAGATAAAATCATGCCCCTTTCCCCCTCTTTTAAAGAGTGTTCTTTGACCACGAGTAATCATTACAACATAAAATAATGCAACAATAGAAATATGTTGAGTGTTTAGTGTTATCCTTGACTGGATCCGCTGGTGCCCTTAAATAGTAAAACCATGCTGCACCCATAAGCCAGTCTTGCTTCAAGGGTGCTCTTGAACCTACACATTTTTGTCATCATCCTTATCCTGGACAAGTTGTCCTGACCCATGTAACCTCTTATTTACTGATTTGTTTCTGATCTCCGTGGGTACTGACCTTACCATGAAATGTTCTATATACTTCCTTGCATCTCCCTTTAGAGCTTTTACTCATCACTTCTCCTTAGACTACTCCCCTCAACTGTACCTCATCATCTGCACTGCATATACAGCTTTGAGCTCCTTGGATAAAGAGAGGTCTCCCATCAAGCAAACCCAGGGTCGGGATGGGATACTTTGCCTATGGCCACCAAACTGCTGTCAGTCTAGCTAAGATACATATTTAATCTCTCTGCATTATCTGTGTCTGGCAACATCACTTTAACTGTAGTTTCTTTTGGATAATTTATGGGTCATAAATTATCTTGTGAAACTGACCAAATTTTCAGAGAGACACTGCTGCGTGTATATATATATATATATACACACACACACAACTATATGTTTGTATATACATATATATACAAGTATATATGTGTGTGTGTTTGAAAGGATATATCCATGATCAAACAGAGAGAAGAATTTGGAGGAGCGCGCTAGCTGCTCCTTATGCAAATGAGAAATAGTACCAGAACGGAAAACTTCTCATTATTTCCCATATATTCATGCATATTTCCCATATTGTTGTTCAATACCATCATGTGGATTCTGATGCTCACTGACCCTATCATTGAGAAGATGCTACAGTCTTTTGGAGTTTTGCATCAGATAAGGGTGAATATATATAAATATGTGAACACAGACTTATAATAGTTTGCCTGTACCTAGAAATGCAATTAAAAAAACAAAGCATTTATATTAGAGCACATCATTTGAGGATTATCAATCTAGGGGGGTTATCATCTGCCCCATGCGTTCAGATGGTCTCAGTGGCACAGTGGTTAAGTGCTGGCCTACAAACCAAAAGGTCAGCAGTTTGGAACCCATCAAGCCCTCAACATGAGGAAGATGTGCCCCTCTGTAAAGAGTTACAGGCTAGACGTTACAAGTTAAAGAGTTAAAAGTTTAGAAACCCTATGGGGAGTGCTTCTCTGTCCCCCTGGGTCTTTATAAGTTGAAATCAGCTAAATATTTTGTTTTGTGTTTGGAGTATATTAAAATAGTATTTTCTGAATGCCCCTACAAGTAAATAGAGTCCCATTAATTCCATCAAGTATTTCTTTGAGCATGATGAATATTCGACAAACCCTTAATTTCCGAAAGATCGCTGCTTTTCACAGTTGGTGTTTCTCAACGCATTCTTGAGATTCTGAATTGAAAATAGGGATTGCCTTGTGAGAGGTGGGCTGTGCAGGGTACCATGCTGCGCTGGCACTCCCATTGGGACTCCCGTTTGTGACAAGCCCTCCCTCTGATGGCTGGGGACTGCTGCCTCTAGCCACATCCTGAAGTGGCATCAAAATGAATGCAGAATGCTGCTGCTTTTTCCTAGAGTGGTCTAGGGTGGTGTCATATAATTAAGTCTACAGAGGCACGAGAAGGAATTTTGCTCTACTTTGGGTCGAAAGATGACATCGCTGTGACTCACCAAGTTTTGACACAGTGCACTCTAGAAAATTGTCTTCATGAAATTACAGTTGCTTTATGTCTCCAAGAAAGGTTCCTCTCTCAACACTTTGGGCATGTTCTCATCAAAGGCAGACTCCAACGTCCTGATTCAGTTCACCAAAAAAAAAGATTTCCAGTGAAGGATTTCCACGAAAAACAACTGATCTCTGGGGCCTGTTTCCCAAATAGCCGTCATGTTATGATTCAGGACGCTGCATGAGCAATTTCTCCTTTCAAAATGATCACTGCTTTTGACAGTTTATTTTTCCCAATGCACTCTTTAGATTCTGCTCATGGATGAACATGTGTGTTTCAGGAGGAGGGGTCCTCATACCCTGCAACGGAAAGGTCAAGTGCCTCACTGTCTGAGATCAGCAGCTCTTCAGAGCCAACCAGGAACTGCTCTCTCTCCAAACGGCCTCCCCTGCTGACCATAACTGGTTATATAATCGTGCATCTTCCATTATCCTGACTGCTGATCCGTGCCTGATGTCTATGCCAGGTCTCACAATGCCACAGCTTTTGATTGCTGCACTCTAAGCTGCTTAATAAGACAATTAAAAATGATTTACAAATGGTTGCCGCAATGCAACTGGGGATTGGGGAGAGAATGTTCTACGTGCTGCAATATTAAAAGCACATGCCCTTCTTTGGTTCCTTCTGCAGCTGTCTGACTCCACTGCTGATTCCCTTTCCTTCTCTCCCCTCCCTCTCCAGTTCCTTCTGAATGGTGTATATTTAGAAAGAATTCAAGGGATGTGCTACTGATCCTGAAGTTGTACCCTGAGCAGTGTCCATGAAACAGGGGGGCAAGACACCAGTGGTCTAGAAATCTGGAGCCATTTCAAGGTTGTAGGAAGGCTAGTTCATTGGGCTGGTGCATTCCCACTGTGCAGGGCAGGCCTGATGGCCCTACAGTCACAGTCAACCTGCTTCATCTCCTTGTTTCTCCACATGTTCATTGCTGCATGAATGAAAATGGGCACCTTTCACATAGATCCTTTTGTGAGACACAAGAAAGTTGCCCTATAGAAAATGAGAATTTATCAGAAGTAACCGCTTTGATGTTTTGAACACAATACTGAGAATTTCAGGGACAGGTGGAATTCAGTTACTTTTTTTTAATTCCAGAGGAGTAAAACTGTGTATTGACCCAAATAATAATAATAAGATTCTCTGCTTTAGGATTCAGACTCAGGGATTAATAAGATTGGCATTGACTAGTTTCTAATACTTTTCCTTGCAAAGGACATGTGGCATAGATAACAAGAGGCTTCTTTGAAACCGTATATCCCTGCGCTTCATTCTTGCATCTGTTACTTGGTAACGTGTGGGACCTGGTGCAAGATACTGCGCTCATCTGGGATTCCGTCTTCTCATCTGTAAGATGAATGTAATACTCCTGATATCTCCGGCGCTCTGTGGAGATGGTGTCTTATGCAAAGCACCTGGTACACAGTAGGCACTCAGCAAATGTTAGTTTCTTGCAATCCTTGCACTCCGGAGCCTGCGAAATGGAAATGTGTATTGCTTTCTGTAGTAGGACATGATACAAGAGGCTGGTCCATTTTATGATCACGGGACTATTTCAACACGACCTCAAAACATCTCGTGGTACAATTTAAACACCGACTTACCCATGTTGGTGGGTAAGGATTGGCCTGCCAACTGCAAGGTCTATAAGTCAAATTTACCAGCCACTCCAAGAAAGTTGAGACTGTCTGCTCTTGTGAAAATTTTCAGTCTTGAAAACCCTATGTAAGGTCAGGAGGTATTGGAATCTATTTGTTAGCAGCGGGTTTGGGTTGCTATCAAGATCCTACTCATCTTTTAAATGGGATCAGTGCTACTGCCATGGTGGTCACATGGTGTTTTGTAGGAATTTTCATTCTAGAAGTGCAATTCCCTACAATATCCTGTTAATTAACCAGCATTGGAATGTAGCAAAAACAACTGATTTCCAGGCACTGAGATCAGAAGTAAAGAAGTTCATTTTCTCCCGGGCTCTCCATTGAACTGCACATTTCTCCCTTCCTAACGCTCTAGATTTCCCATTCACCTTGAATGACCTCCCTAACATAACAGCTTGTGGGAGGTGATCAGTTTACCTTGGTGCTCTACTCAGGAAGGAAGAGTACAGGGAAATGCTTCCAAGCAGAATTGTCCCTCTAACCTCTTGAGCTATCTTTGTCCCTTGTTATTCTCACTAGATTTTGTAATGCCTAACCTCTAAGGTCACTATGATTTGAAATCAACTTGATGGCAATGAGGGAATATTTGTTCTCTTCAATAACAAGCACTTGATCGCTCCTCAAACTCCACATGCTAAGTTTTCTTTTTATATGTATGCCTCAAACCGTGCCATTTGCACTGCCCACCCACTGATTTCAAGTTACTCTCAGTTCTAAGTCCTAGATCTCTGGAGCCATCACCATTCACTTGCTTGAAAATTTCTGATGTCTCCACCTGCTCTAGCCAGCATCACCTACAGTTATTTCAAGTAGTAGCCACTAGTATGTCCCTCTTATTTAACTTCAGGGCTCCCATCGTTCACAGATCAAATAGATCAGCCGATTGCGTCCTCATTTGAGTGGTAACAAAAGCATCAATAGTGATCTAATTGTCTACGTCTCATCACTGTGTTGAGTCTAAGATATCCTTAGCATGCCATGGCCCCTTCATTAATCCTGCTTTGCAGAGAGGAGAGAATGTATCATGAGGAAAATACCAGAACAAAATTAACTGAAGGATCTTCCTTTTGTTGTCATTGGATTTCTTCCAACCAAAGAGTATAAATATTCTTTGGGTCCAAAAGTGATTCCTGAATGGGATTCTTTTCCTTCACACTGGTTTCTAGAGAAAAGGTAGTTGGCATCTTCTGGTTCAGTGGACGAAATGAGTGACAGAAAGGAAAAGATATCTCACTCTGTTCTAAAATGTAAGCATTTAAGATCTACTATCATGAGTGCCCTAGACATTTTGGGTACTTTAATAGCATGTTAAATTTAGGATAAATTCATAATTGTGTCAAATATTTAAGATGTTTGCTTGTTCCATGCCAAATCAAGTTCTGTTTCCTGGGTTTGACATTTTTGCAATCATTTCTCACTTCTCATGGTCTTGGTTTTCACTTCTGCATTCTACATAGGTTTGTCTTCTTACCGTTCTACTGTCCTGCCATGCTTCTTCACTTGTGCATTCTTCGTGAAACCTGGAATGCCTTTCTTGTTCTTCTTTCTCTTTGCCGATTCCATTCAAGTTATCTTCAAGTCTTTTTTGGCTTCAGAAACTATTAATCAAGTTTCTCTACTTGACTTTATCATGAAGTTAAATTCCCTAGCCTATACAGTTTTGTAATATTGTGTGTTTTTTAATTGCTTCATTTTTCTGCTTGTACTAATGTAACAGTCTACTGAAGTTAAGAGAACATATAGACTATTGCTACTTCCTCTATCAATGTGATGCCTTTGCGTGGCTGGAGGTTTGCTTATTTGGATGGTAGTTGGTTCATTTCTTCCTCAGTAATAACTCTTTAGATTTGGAATTGCAAGTGCTTCATCCTAACCCATAACCCTTTGGAAGTGTGTACATTTGAACCTCATTCTTTTCATTGGGTTAGAAAATGCCACTATGATGGTTTTATCTTTAAAACCAACTTTAAGATAATAATAACTACAGTGACCACAATAATGATAATGATATAAATCTTTGGTCTGTCAATGAAGTTCATATTTCATGATCAATTTTCAGCTATGAAATCTATACTGAGTCTTCTGCCTTGGGTCATATGAAATATGGACAAGAAAAAAAGTACCTATCTTAGGCTTGAGTAACTCACAACATATTGTTGAAAAGACATTAGCTTCTTTGGGGATGGGGGCATCACTGCACTCTGGTGGGAGTGGGAGGCCCAGCCTTGCTACTGGAGAGCTGCTGCTGGATTTGAACTGCTAAGCCATTGGGCCGCAGTCCTGCACTCAACCACTATGCCACCAGGGCTCAGCCTAACATTAAAAAGTCATGATGAGAAAAAATGCAAACCCAAAGCTAAAGCATGTTTTGACAACTATTATAATATTTATCCTTATAAACTATCACATGATGACAGACAATGAATACTGGAAAGGTTCGGAAAGAAATTGGAGGTGACTTTAGGAAAATTGCCTAGGCGTGTTAGCTGCCCTTGAATGGATTTCTGTGGCTGGAGGTAGCATAAAGTGACAGCAAGCATCTGCTCTTACTGTTGTTGTTGTTGTTGTTAAGTGCTGTACGGTCCATTCCCACCTATAAATACCTATGGCAAGCAGAACAAGACACACTCCTGTCCTCCACTCTCCTCAACAATGGTTCATACCTTCTATGTATTTAGATCCTGCACACGTTGGTAAATCTAACTGGACTGGAACTGAGAGTTAAATGTTGGTGGCATTTTCACATAGTATTAAATATCTCTTGTTTTGACCTCCTTTATGATGAGAAGCAAACTGAAGATTGTTTCAGAAGACGTCTAATAAGATCTGGGCTTTCTTATCATCAATGGGACTGAAGAGCAATATCTTGTTTTATTAAACCTCCAAATATGTTAGATTGTAATTCTGATTGCAGTCATGTCTATCTCTCTTGAAAGAAACCTTCATTTGGATCCAACCAAATTGATATAAAGGCCTGTGGTGGTGGGGGGGGGGGCGCTCATCGCTATGCCCCAGAATTACGTAGTAAATTTGTTTCAAGTGCAGCACCCCAACCCCCTTTTCCTGTAATTTTTACTTTAGTCATATTTGGTTTCTCCTGTTGATTCTACTTCCTTTGAAATCCTGTCTACAAAGGCAGCTGGGTGAACTTTCCTTCCCATTGCTTCCTCCGTGCCTGGCCACTGCCATTTTTCACTGAGTAACATCTTCCTCTTCAGCAGTTATGCTCTCTAAATTCCTGTTTAGAAATAAATATCTCTCCTCCAAACTTTCATCAGTCCTTTGATTCCAAGATAGTTGATCTTCCATCCTGTCCACTCACATTCGTTTATGAGAATGACACTTCTACAGTTTCAAAGTCCTTCTACTTCTTTGGTTTCAATGACCTCCCTTCATGCAATCCATGTTCATACCTCATCACTCTTGCCTATATGAGTTTTCTGACATTGACTGGAATCTCACTTGGCTCTCATTAGAGACTTATAACACCATGGCTATGAACTCTTCCTGTCCTGTCTCAGTTGGAACTGAAAGACACCCCCTCATCCACTGATGGCACCACATTTGATTTTCCCAGGGGATTTGGTGTACTTTTACAATTCTTTTACTCATCTTGTTAGAGACATATTAACTAATTCTGCCTTGTAACTTTCCAGAGATTTGTCTTTCCCATTAGGGTCAATGAATCTGACCCATCCCCATCACTTGAAGTCTCCTGCTTTAATAGAAATGATCAAAACCTTCAAATAAAGTCCCCACCCCCACAAACACTTTTGTTTCTTTGATCTCAGAAGTGAATATTTTTACCTTTTGCCTCTTCTGTCTCCCTGGGTCTGATGAAGAACACAGTTCTGCTCTTATTAAAGTTAGACTATTATTATAGCCTTCAGCTCCCTTACCTCCTAAAATGTTATTTCATAAATTGCCCTTTCTTTATCTTGTATGCTCATGATCCACAAAGTAGATTCCCATTGTCTTAAAATATAAGTCAAATTGGTGGGGACTAAAAATAATTCTTTCAGGGCTCCATAATCTGGGTTCTATGAACAGCCTCAACCCCAGAAGAAAGTCTAAGGTCCAGATAAAGAAACACAGATGGGGGGTAGGGGAGAGGACACATTAGTGGTTTTTCCAGGGTCCACCAAAGCATCCCAAGGACTTTCCACTGATGCAACTGAAACTTTACAAATAGGTCCTTTTTGTGGTTTTCTTGACCAATGCTCTCCAGTACATCAAGCATCTTTGGCTTGGATAGGTGTAGCACATCTTCTCTTCTTTTTCGGGGGGGGGGGGGCATGCCTCTGGTGGTCATGGGCGGTACCTAGTGCTGCTCCTGAGAGCCGCCACTGGATTTAAACCGCCAAGCCCACGGGCCGCAGTCCTGCACTCAACCACTTACGCCACTGGGGTTCAGTCCCACATCTTCTCTTTTATAGATTACAAAGTCCCTGAGAACAAGAGTTTTTCTTACTTTGTGTGGTAATTATACACTGTACACTTAGTAGATTTCTTTTATTTGCAATGGGTAAATTTAAGCTTACTTTGAGCTCAAAATTAATCCTTCAGTCATTACATATTTATTGAACATGTATTATGGGAAAGCTACAGTGCTAGAACATGCTGGTATCCCTAAAATATATGAATATATAACACCTGAATTCTGCATTCTAGTAGTGTACACTATACCTGGGGGGAAGAGACAAGAAAAGCTGTCAGGATGCCTTAGATAAATGATTTCAACCAACCCACAAAAACAACTCACATCTATTGAGTCTATTCCAACTCATGGCTACGTTTTATAGGACAGGAGAACTGCTTTGTGAATTTATTTTTGAGGTCTTATTTGTCCCCCAAGGAGCAGCTAAGTGACTTTGAACCACTGATGTGTGGTTAGTAGCCTGATGTATAACCCACTGCACCCATTGAAGTTTTTGACAAATTACTTAGCATCACTAAGGGGTAGGAGTCAAGTAGAGGGCACCGAACAACAAGAGGTAGGGTTTTTTGTTGTTTTTTTTTTCTGTAGAGGGGAAATTTTAATTTGTTTTCTTGCTGTCTTATGGTTCTAGTTCTACAAGAAAACTAGCCACCCAAAGTGGCATATTTGTGTTAAGTGAACCTTATTCATAGTCGCTGCTGAGAGTGTGCAGAAAAGAAAGAACTACCTGGTGTTTATAGAGCATTGGGAATTTGAACTGAGCTTTAAAAGGACAGAGTTAGGTCGACAAAGCATTCCCCATCAACAAATGGCACAGGTCAAGGCACAGAGAGATCTCACCTTTTGAATTGTTTCATGAGGGCAGGGTTCAGCGGAAGTCTATCTACACTTTCTTTACTTTCTTTCTAGGTAAGATCTTCTTATCTCCAAAACATTTGTTTCTGCATTTGGAGAATCTAGCTATTTTCAGTAAATCCATATATCTCTAAAGGAACTGTGCTAATGTGATACAATCCCTATCAGCATATAAAAGAGTCAGAATTTTATGAGTAGACCAAACTTTCTTGACCCAACCTCATTGGCTTGGGCACTGATTGGTGACACCCTGGATCAATTCTCTGGCACTGCCGATTCACTACTCATCCTGTATCAAGTACTATCACGTCCCAAATGTGCATCTTTTCAAGAAGAGGATTGCTGCTCCTTAAAAAGAGGTTCTGCAGAGACGGGGGAATGCAAATAACCCTTCAGGAGCCATTTGAACACATGGGCACCGCACTCAGGGCCCAATTAGTTGGAAAAATCCACTGTACAAGGCTCTACTCTGCCCTTGAAATTAGACTTCAAAACCCCTGCCTTGGCTCGCCCCAGGCACAGAAGCAGGGTCCGTGTTTTAATCCTGACCTTAATTAAACCTTTACACAAGCTCTTTATTTTGTGCGTGGAGGGAAGCAAGAAATATACTTGTGCTCCTCTCTCTTCTCGGAATGTGTTAAACCATAAATTCCCTCTCTTTCTTTTGGAGTAGGAAAAAATAAATATTGACAGTGAGCCCTAGGGTATATTAAAGTGACACTTGTTTAAGTCCCCAAAGAGCATAGACAGTTACATACTGTTAAGCAAGGAGAGTCCACCCAGGGGTCCCTGGGAAGGAAAGTCTGGTGACCTGCTTAGGAAACACTGGCCATTGGAAATCTAGTGGACCAAATTCTACTCCAATGCACCTGAAGGTGCCATGTGTCATATCGACTCAACTGACACTTGTTGTGTATGCATATGTGTGTCTGTGTGTGTACGCTCATTGAGATAACTGCTTGGGTCTCAACCCAGTTTCTTCCCTATAGGAGCCTTAGCCCAAGTCTTTGTACTCCAAATCCCTTAAAGATGTGCCGACAAAAGAACAGAAGTTATTGCTATCAAGGCAATCCTGGCTCCTGGTGACGCTATAGGTCAGGGTAGAACTACGTCTGTGAAAAACCTTATCTTTCTCCAGCAGTGCAGCTGGTGGCTGTGGACAGTTAGCTGTCCAACATGGAACCTGCCAGAGCGCCTACCAGGGAATGCATCATTCCTCCGACCATAAGTGATCTCTGTTCACGACACATAAGTGACCATAAGTTCACTATCACACCTAATGAGGGGGGCCCTTGGAATATAAGAGGAAAATAATTCTAAATGACAGTTTACCTGGCATTGGAATGTGAACAATTTGGGGGAAAGTGTGTCTGATCATAAGGGTGAGACACCAGGTGGTGTAAGATATGAAAATAATAATAATTTATAATTTATCAGGGGTCCATGAGGGCAGGAGACTGGGTAAGGTAGGGGGGAAAACCAATAGCAAGGACTTAAATAGAAAGAAACTATTTTGAAATTGATGATGGCAACATATGTATAAATGTACTTGGTACAATTGATGTATGGCTGTAAGAGTCCCCATAAAAGGAATTTATTAAGAGAGAGAGAGAATGAGAATGGGGTGTTTGCACATGCATATATGCTAGCAATTCTAGACTCTTCTACCTTTCTCTCTTCTTGGCTATCATGGGAAATGAATGGAAACCCTATGGACAAGAGAGAGTGCTCTCCATCTAAATGTAAAATTTATTTTCCTTCGAAGAAGGAGGGGCTTTTGTTTGCTTTTATTTTATATTTGTTATCTTAATGTGGTTTTATTGGTATATAACTTAATAATTCAATTATAGTAAGAATACCAATATATTTTCAATCATTGAGGAAAATGATCTCATTTAGGATATTTTTTTCAGGAAAAACAGGATAGTAGGGCTGAGCCCCGTTGGCATAGTGGTTGTGCACGGGACTGCGGCCCACTGGGATGAAGGTTCAATTCTAGCAGCAGCTTCACAGGAGCAAAGGCTGGGCCTCCTACTCCCACCACCAGAGGGCAGCGATGCCCAAAACAAAACATAACAAAAAAAAAAAGGATAGTAGATAGAATATCTTAGAGCATCAAAAACAAGAAAAGAATCCTTAGTTACTCTTACAATAATCCTAAAAGAAAAGAACATTGTGTAAATAGAACACAGGATGCCAGATTAAACTTCATCTACTGATGGCAGCATATTTAAAAATATATCTTCATCCTTACAAGTTGGAAGAATTCTTCATGTTTCAAGGCAGAGAACAAATATTAAATGAAGAAATATGTACAAGAAAGCTCCACAGAGAACTAGTAATTTGCTTGAGATAAAACAACACTACCAAAATGCCATTTCTGGAAACACAGAAACCTGGAACTCAAATCCAGACTATACGACAAGATTTCCAACTTTAAAGCTCAGTTTCCTTATTTGTAAATAGAAGAGACAATTTCTAGGAAGGAAGGGAAGCTACGAAGGAGAAAAGCTGGTGAGGAGGGAGAAAAGCAAGTTGCTGACGATCGAAACAGAGGTTCACAATAGGTCAAAAACCTCTACACTCCTTAGGAATACATTTAACAAGATGTCAAGAACCCTATTAAAAATTAAATTATAGAGTAAATAAACATCACCCGCCCAACACAAGACAGGCTAGGATGCTGAGCAAGATCTTATCTTACTCTAGTGATGTTGCATCATCGTTCTACGTGAATTCCTCAAGAATTCCTTTCTAATTGCCCAGAGTGATCTTAGAGTTGATTTGAAAGCATGGATGTCTTGGAATAGCCAAAGGAAAACTAAGAAAGAAGATTGTGAGATAGAACTATCTATGAAATAATTCTGTAAAGCCATTATGATAAAAATGACATGAATTTGTACAGAAAAGAACACATAGAGGAAAAGAAAGAGACGAAAAAAGTCAGAAGTAGTTTCTAACATACATGGAGACTTTTTTAAAAAATCATTGTATTGGGAGCAAGGAGTTTTGTTCATTTACAAAGTTGCAATTACAATTTTATAGACACCAAAAAATGTTACTTAATAAAAGTTACAAACACAATCAGCCATCCATAAGGAAGAAATCAGTAAAGGATACCTATTCTGCTTTATAAGCAAAAATTAGCTGCAAGTTAAACAGATACTAAGTTTAAAAAATCAATAAATATTCAGAATATTGGAAGAAATTTTAGACAAGCACAATCTGGTGAGTGAAGAAGTTTATCTAAGAAAGATATGTAAAATATTGCAATGCAATTAAACTTAGTTGTAATACGGAACCCAAATAACTGTGCCTCATGCAAACCGTTTGGACTTTCATCACAGTCTGGAGCTTATCCAGTGGCTCGTGCAATAACTCAAGTTGCCTTATTCTTTCTTTCCACTTATACGCCCTGAGCTGGGCTTTCATCCTCACACTTGTCACTTCTGACAAAGGTCCTATGAGTGTTAGTCCCTACATTCCAGGAAGAAAAATAGAAACAAAAGTTAAGTGTCCACCTTAGTTTATATACTGTTAAAGACTTTTGTCAGAAAGTTCAACCTTGCCATTTTGCCTGACCTTCCTTTAGATATAACTGAATTTACCCCTAACAACAAGGGAAATTCAGTCATGTATCTTTGTTGTTACTGTTTTCGCTTCCTTAATATTGGGTTTACATACACTAGACCCTAGACCATGTGTTGCAGTGACCTTTGAGTAGAATTATAGATTCAAGGCAGTACTTTAACTTAATACTTGAGTTCTGGTTATTATTTTGTTTATTTTGTGAGAAGAGAAATAGTAACTCTACAAACAAACAAAAACCCACTGCCATTTCATGCCATAGAGTGACATATGTAGGGTTTTAGAGGTTTAAATCTGTGTCAGAGCAGATAACCTTGTGAAACCCTGTGGTTTCCAGTCCAAGGTCATTAAAGAGTGTTGTCTGTTTCAGGGGGAGAAAAACCTCCCACCACTCATGGAATCCCAGAATTCTTCTGAGTCATCTGCTTTCCAAATGCTTTGGCTTCTGGGCTGGGCTGCTGGCAGTGAAGAAGTGGGATGGCGTGTTGAAATCACAGCACATCTCTGTTTCCTGGCTAAGTTACAAAACATTGTTGCGGTTGTGAAACTGAATGTCATCAGCACACATTTTGTGGCATGAACAGAGCACCAGTATCGCTGTAAGCAAGAGGATGGTGGCATTTAAAAGAGGTATCCCTGCCTTTGCAAACTTCATGAACTAAAGGAAGGCAAACAACCAAAACAAAATAAAATGAAAGCAGCCAAACCCAAAACCGACCCAATCCATTGAACCAACTACATTTTTGGATTCTGTGCTGAGTGTGGTGGACTCTGTAAGTACAGGCAGTCTCCGGTTTACATACTTCCAACTTATGTACAACTTGTACTTACCCTTTAACGACATGACACTAGGTGAGGTTTAAAGATGGGTATCTTCCTCCTCCCTTTCAAATGACAGAGCCAACAACTCCTCTGAAGAAACTCCCAACTCTGCCATCAAGTTAATTCAAACTCATCGCGACCCTGTAGGACCATGCAGACCTGTCCCTGTGGGTTTCTGAGAGTGTACATCTTGACAGGAATAGAGAGCTCACAAGACTGTCCACATTGAGATTTGGAGAACAATGTGTGGCTCACAAACCACCGTGCTCCTCCAAAGCAATCACAGCTGCCGATGCTTTCTTGCTCACAGTCACGTTCATTTGTTGTGCCTATCACTCTCACATGATTGGAAATGCTTCAAACCTTTCTTGTGCTACAATCCACCCAAGTCCCACACGTGCTCTCTGCCGTTGAGTGGATTTGTGGTGACTCTGCAGGAAAGACTAAGACTGTTCAATAAAATTCCTAAAGCTGTAAACCGCCACTGAAGTAGACTGCCACGTCTTTTTCTTGCAGAGAAGTTGATGGGATTTGAACCACAGACCATTTGATTAGCAGTCAAGTGCCTTAACAACAGAGCCAACAGAGCTTTCGTCTTACACTGAAGTAAGGTTAAATAAGAACAAGATGTACCTGTTGGGACCTACCTACAAATATCCATTTTAAGATGCACTTAGGAATAATTCTCTGCCTGGACTCCTGGGACTGTGTCATCAACCATATCAGTTGGGTAAATGAAGGAATTAGTGATATTAAGAGCAGCTGGATCGTTTTAGCAGTTGTTACCTGCTGGTTTTGCCTTCTGGATTCCATCTCCCTGGGAATCTATCTCCTCTCAGTTCAATACAAATTTGAAAATATGATTTCTTTAATTTCCCCCCTGGTTTCCAATTAACTCCAGCAATCCGTCACAAGGAGACACAGAATCTGACCCTGAAAGTATGCTTTGTTTAGCCTGCAGGACATGTAGATAAACTGAATTAAAATATCTTTTAGGGAGACATATATGTAGTAATCCTTAACCCATGGTGTTAGGTTGTTAACCTCTTAGCTACAGGAAAAAAGCACATACTCTTGAGTGTGACATACAAGGCTCCTTCCAACCTGTCCTTTGACTATTATTTTATTCTTGAATCCTGGTATTTTATCATGGGCAAGCAACCTTCAACCAGGCTGGGCTTTTGGTGCTTTCTGAATATGGTAAATATGCTCTTTCCATGGGCACATGTTCCTTCTTTGGAATAACTAGCATGTACACCCTCAAGCTAGGGCCCCTCATCTTACGCCTTCACGTTTCAAGTGCCCCTGGTGTTGGTTGGTTGCCATCAAGTCATTTCCAGCAGCTGGAGATATCGTCCAAACAGAGTACAACTGCTCTCTGTCGGGTTTTTAAGGCTATGGCCTTTAAGAAGCAGATTGCCAAGTGTGTCTAGATACTTCTAAGTGGGTTAGGTCTGCGAACCTTCAAGTGTTTACTCTTGATGCCACTTTCAATCTGTTGTTTTTTGTTCATTTGTTTTTGCCAATGTGGAAAGAGGTACTTACGTCTTTATAATTTCATCTTCTTGCCTTTCGTGGGATTTTTTTATTTGAAAACATTGTATTTAAAGGGGCCTTGGTGACATCGTGTTGCTGAGGGAGACTGGTAACTGCCAAGTCAGCTGTTTGAAAACAATGGATGCTCTAAGGAAGAAGGATGCAGCTTTCTACTCCTGTAAGGAGTAGACCCACGGGGACAGTTCTAGCTGACTTGTAGGAGCTCTGTGAGTCAGGATGGACTCAGTGGCCGTGAGTGTGGGCTTTGGTGTACTGGAGTGACATAGAATTACAGGACTGCTGCTGGTATCATCTGGTGTGTCTGGGGATGCTAATCACAAGGTGAGCAGAAGGGGAACCCAATGTGGATGGAGACTCTCATGAATCCCCTCTCACCATCGACAAGGGGTGTGAACCACCTAGCTGTCCTGTAGAATGCATTAGAAAGTGCATAACTGCAGATACCCATAGGTTAAAATGTGCCACCTTATCATTTGCTCTCCCCTTTGACCCATTTGAAATTCATTCTAATTTTTATTATGTTCTGCTTTCTTTTTCATGGAGGTTTTTCTGTTTTCCTCTCTTAACCCTGGTAGTTTTTTGCTTGTTTTTACAATTTATTTCTGTATATGAAATCCAGGATAGGTAAATCTATAGATAGCAACTAGATCAAAGGGTCCTTGAGGACATGACAGAGAAGACTGGGGGAAATGGAGAGTGAGTGATATTGAGAGGAAACAAACACAACATGCTCTAGGATTGGTTGAGGTGATAACAGTACAACTCTCTTAATGTATTGGAACTGTTGAATTGTATAATTTGTGGATTGTGTGCCCCTGCAAACAGCCCCTATTTATAAAAAGCCATTCCATGGAATAAAGGTCTGCTCCTATGAAGATTTCTAATCTCTGGAACCCAATGACAAAGAGTCAGTATGAGCTGGACTCGACTTGATGGCAGGGGGCACTTACAAGTTTTCATAGTTGAGTCCTTATCTTGGGTGGTGCCAATGGTAATCTTGCAGCAGCAAACCGAAAAGCTGGCAGTTTGAGACCACCCAGGAGCCCTGGTGGGGTAGTGGTTATGCACCCAACTGCTAACTGCAAGATCAGCAGTAAAAAACCTGCTAGCTGTTCCATGGGAGAAAGATTTTCATAATGGGTCTCAGTGCTGGAAAGTCACAGAGGCAGGTCTACCCTGTCCTACAGGGTCGTGATCAGTGGGCACTGACTCGATGGCACTGAGTATGGCTTTGGTTTGGAGAGTTTCTTCGGACAAATGGCCTGGAAAACTGCTTCAGAAAATTAAGCCACTGAAAGTGACCAATCTGTCTCTGAATAACAACCAGCTTGTCTTCCTTATTTATCTGACTCTCCACCCTGGTCAAAGATGGAGTCACTCTTCTGTCTTTCTGCCTACAGCTAGTTGTGTCAGAGCGTCTCTCTTTGCTGATAGACTGATAGATACATCTGCATCATTGGATGGACAGAAGGGTATATAAACTGGCCATAAGTAGATGAATAAACCGCCCACTGTTATAGACAATATGAAAGTCTTGGACAAAGGAAAGTTACAGTAGAGATACCTTTTGTGGGGGAAAAAAAACCTATGAAGAATTTCATACGCTGTGAAGAATTTCACAGTGAGGTGAAGGTGAGGATGCCTTACTATTTTATCTTCGGAAATTGTGCTTTAACATTTGTAAACAGGGTGACAATTTTGGACAGAACAGTGCTACATAACCACAGAACACTTATTATCCTCTGAAATGGTCCCTTTCTTGGCATGTTGAAAACCCGAAGTCTGGTTCATATTATAAATATGCATGAGCTGTTGGGGGAAGAGAGCATAAAGTGTGAATCACACTTCAAACAGACCCACCCGCTCACTCCTGACTTCAAGTTTCTCAGAAGTGTGAAATGAAAATGGTTTTAAAATTAGAAAATGTGCCATCAGAACTTTTATCAGCCCTCAGAGAAAATAAATAATCTCCTTAAATGTGGGGAATGGTGGGGATATTTATTTAGTTAGTTAGTTTCACAGTCAAGATGCTTTGATAAGTTTTTGTGTCATAAAATGTACAAATTAATTTTAATGAATGTGAAAAAAAAAAGTGCCTTCTAAACCAGCCTAAACATCCAGGGCTGCCATCCAGGGTTTCTGCGGAATGCTTTAAACCTGATCCATGAGTGAGCTGTGCCACTAGGGAAAAGAGACTCCCACAGGTGTCTTCTGTGTTGGCCACATTTGCATTTGCAAAGTGATCCTACACCACATTTTAAGAGTGGGTGAGCTTCTGAGAAGAGACATTTGGTTCTTAACTTGCTAAATGTTAGCACAAATGAGGGGGAAATAGTGGAATAGGCTGCTTTCAGGTTTGTGGTAAATGGGCTTTTTGTTTAGTGCTCTTCTGGATTTACTTTTCAGTATATCCAGTTTGACTCTGGAGTGAATGCATAGGTAGTTTTGGAAGCTCATCGGGTGGGACAGTGTCTGGGAGTACACCCACATGCATCTATGGTGTTGGCAATAGATATCTCCACATCGATATTTTGCACATGCTGCAATGATACCCATGTATATACTAGGACACAGTGGAGAAACAGCACTGAAAATCTCTTAGTCACACCAGACATCCTGGACCAAGATACCAAGCTTGAGAACTGGGGAACATAGACTCATGGGACATGTAGATCAATGGGTCTGAGGTAGTCCAATACTCTACATTTTCCTTTGGCGAGTAGCTACTAGAATCTTCAAAACTTGAAAACAACCATCATAGTTACTACTATGTTCATTTTCCACACAGAGCAAAGAAAAGTGAAGCAAACAAAATACTCCAGAAAACAATGTATCCCGAGGACTAATGGACCACATGAATCAACAGCTTCCACTAACCTGAGAACAGAGCTAGATAGTGTCTATCTAATAGTAACAAACTTTCTAAGGTTCATAATAGAAGGTATCACATAGAGTGTACAAAAGAATAAAGTAAAACCAAGTCCAAATTAATTTTTAAAATACCGGATTTATATATATGTATGATCATTTCCAAAAAAATCTATGCTTAATGTGCAAAGAAATCCAATCTCTGGACACCAGACTTTGAGACAGAGGATGTAACTATTGCAGTGCAGTGAACAAGGGTCCATGGGGATGGTTCCTCAGCTGGACTCCCAGATCATTTTTGTGGAAGGAGGAAAACAGCCATTAGACATATTCATAAACTCTCTTTAGAATTCTCATATTTGTGTATTTGATATAATGGGGTGAGCACCCAGTGACCAGGCATCCCATGCTGAAAAAAGAGCATTCTTAGTGTGATCAACCATGGAGCTATCTTATAGGGTCATCTTTTGGACAAACAATCCAGGTTCATTCTAATAGCTATATGACCAAAACAAAGTCTGTAAAGTTCCTCACTGGACAATGTTTGGCTTCCAAGGCATAGTAACGAGACTAGGTACAAAGAAAGGCTACTCTTTTGAAGATGTCCTCAATCATGAGTCCATTCCCATCATCTGGAGGCTTGGTACCCCAGTCACTGTACCCCACTCCTGGGCCATTGATGAATAGCTCTGGGGCTGGGCTGGAAGACTTGCCTTTCTAACAAGTTCATGCACTCACTGAGCAACCACAGTTTGAGAAGCCCTGTTCTGTTATTATTGGGAGCCCCGGAAAGATAGTGGTTCGTGATGGACTGAGATCTGCAGACTCAGCAGTTAAAAACCAACAGGAGCCCCTGGGGAGAAAGAATAGACTTTCTACTCCCATACAAAGTAAGTCTGGGAAACCCACAGTGGGTTGCTCTGAGGCAGCATTGAACTTGAAGGCAGTAGGATTGGTCTGTTGGTTGTGTTACAATAATGGGCCCATTGACATCTAGTTAATGCAATAGCAACCATATTAGATAGAGGAGAACTGCTGAATAGGGTTTCCAAGGTTCCCATCTTTACTGAAGCAAACTCACACAGCTTTCTCCCTCAGAGTGTCTGGTGCTTCAGCATCTGAGACCTTTCAGGTAGTCACTAAGCGCTTAAATCAATTTGTGAAATGTAAATATCTTGGTGGGTTCTCTTTTTTAAAAAAAGAAAAGATAGTTCCATGTGATCTTAAATAACACTGGATTAACCTTCTATTGTAGAAGTTGAAATCCTATTTTATTTTCTAGATCATACTGTTACAAATGGTTGTACATTTTGTGACTTCACAGGACAGGAAGTGTTTTAAAATAAGGGAAAACATGTGTTTTTATACAATCGTTGTCTAGTTTCTTGCTGGAACTATAATTTTCATTGCTATTGTATGGCTGCTACTTTAAGCACATCTATGATTTTCTCAGTGTTTCAGATTGGGTGTAGTGTGAGTT
The DNA here is from genome assembly GCA_004026705.1 of Nesogale talazaci. NCBI lineage: Eukaryota > Metazoa > Chordata > Mammalia > Afrosoricida > Tenrecidae > Nesogale > Nesogale talazaci. Next base: position 24,197 of record PVJH01029398.1, read on the forward strand.
GATGAAACCTTATTTAAATAGATGTTGTCAGTTTGTGTCTCCTGGGAGACCAAAAATACAAGAAAAGGATTATATCTACACAATCACTTATGAGTATGCATATGTTCAATTGCATGTCTTTTATGGATATCTCTCCAAAACATGCATGGTATGACTTCAACATCGTACCATACACTGGAAGCCAAGAGATAAAATGACTTTATTCTGTGCTGTGAATGTCTTTAAGTCAGCAGCTTCCTGCCAAATCATTAATCTCTGCCCAAGCCCAAAACGCTTCATTGATTTCTCACCATTCAGCATTTTCCTCAGTGAAGTGCCTTCAGTGCCAGTCCTGACCACTCCTTCTGCTTGCCCTCTATGAGAAGGCAGCTTTCTTTAGCGGCTCCACCCACCCTGGGTTGAAAATCTGCAGTCATGGGTCCCCTGTTCCTTTTCTCCTGATGGTGACCCTGTTGAGAGAGTGGATTGAGCCCTAGAGTTTTTCTGGGCTGTCACATTTTCAGGAGCAGATCACCAAACCTTTTCCCCTCTAGAGTCACTGGTGTTTGAACCGCTGACCTTTTAGTTAACAGGTAAACATTTAACATCTGCTGTTCCACCAGGACTCTCTTGGAGATAGGGGTGAGACTAAATAAAGCCAGGGACAGATCTCTGATTTTGGGGGGATGTTCTTTCATCCCCTACCTGACACTCGAGCTTTTCAGTCTTCTCTTTAAACTCCCCCAAATACATTTTTCTTATGCTTTCAATAAAATTTTTCAGGCACACTTGACGCTATTCATCTTTTACTTTATAGAGAGACTTATCATGTCTCACATTCCTTATGAGCTACACACAGGGCAAGAAATCAGGAACCAAATCAAAAGCATATTCTATAGTCCTTGAAACAAAGGATGGAATACTTGATCAAGATAACAGTTCTCAGGGTACAGGGAACCTTTTCACTGCTCCACTTTCATTATCCTCAAAGTTACATAATAGAGTTTCTATTGTTGATTTATTTGAAAATATGTTACATTTTTTTGTAATGAGCGGCACCTGCTTCAATTTGCATACCAGATCCTCAATACAAGGCCTACCAGCATTAGCAGATCCTCAGGCCCCAGTGCTGATGAAATACATGAAACTGATTGCCCTGGAGTTGGTTCCACCTCGTGGGGACCCCATGTGGTACAGAGTTACATGAAATCCATGCTGTGGTCTTGCCTGTGATCTTTGTGGCTACAAATCTCCAGGTCTTTCTTTTACGACACAATTGGTTGGGTCACAAAAGACTGGTGAGTTGCAATCAGATGCACACTAAATGAGCCCTTCCACTGAGGTGATGCTGTAATTTGGTTGCTGCAAATAATTGGTTGATCCCACCATACTGAATAGGATACCCAGAGAATGTTGCACACAAACCCTTTAGCCCCTCTAACCCCCACAGACCAGGGAATTTATTCTAAACTCCATGCCTGAGTAATTCCTTTTAGGAGGAGTGTTGACTGTCTTTCCAAGCACCCAGAAATGACTATCCTGTCATTACATTCTCTGTGATGCTCAGTCAGTGCCCTGGGCTGCCCGTGGCTTACCCTCTTAATTGTGTGCAGTATTTAGTGCAGACAGGACAATCCCAGTGTACTTCCCTTCCTAAAAAAAAAAAAAGTATAGATTGCTACCATAGCCTGTGTCTATCCCCAACTACAATCGTAAAAATAATAATAAATTACCTCTCTAAATTTTATTTCAAGCTCAGAATGTGGTTTAAGGCTTATGGGATATTGATTGTGTATTATCAGTTTAGCTCACACACTGACAATTACATGTAGCGCCAAGGTAGCCTCACAATGTAGCCCAGTTGCCATAGCAATGAAAGAAGGCCTATTGCTGCTACCCACAGCCTGCTCC
>PVJH01029399.1:0-26073 GCA_004026705.1 Nesogale talazaci
TTTTACTCTCTCGTGTGTCTACTTGTGTATGTACACGTGCCTGTTTGTGCATATGCACATCGTATGCACATCTGCTTGTACACATACCATTCATAGTTGTCTTTTTGAGGTGCCTACAGATTTTTTTTTAACCCAGTAGCATAAGAAAATTCTAAGCAGCCAGGATCTCTATTCTTTCCTGTGGGTATTCTTCCTGCCACTGTCTTGTGTGCCTCTCCCACTGATTTTCGCTGTCCTCTCTTGTCTGTACTCCACTCTTCATGCTCTCTCTTCTGTTGCACCTGCCCCGTGGGGACACTCACTCATCCACACTGGAAGAGGAGTCCATGCATTTGAATTGTGGTGCTGTCAAATGATAAAAAAAATACAATGGACGTCTTAAAGAAGACACAAATATGTCAGGGAAGAAGTACAGCCAGAATGCTCCTTAGAGGTAAGTTTGGAGAGACTTTATTTTACATATTAGGGACCCATTATCAGGAGAGAGCAGTCCCTGGAGACAAACATCAGGCCTGGCCAAATAAAGAGATAAACAAGGTGGTTAGAACAATGGGGTGAAACACAAGAATGATCATGAAGGTGGTGCAGGACCAGGAAGCAGCTATTAATAGTCAAAACACAGTCACACAACAACAACAGGATTTCCTTTAGTGGGTTTTTTGGGTTGTAGTTAGATTGCATTTCTATGGGGAATTTCTCTGCCTTGTCATCTTTAGATCTGACTATATTACTCCCCAATATTGAAAAGCCCCTGGTTAATGACTGTACTGGAGGGATCATATATGTGTACCTGGTTCCTGTCTCATTTGCCCTTTGTTCCCTATGTGACATGGAAAGTTGTGGTTTCCCAGGCAGGGTGGCTGTGTGCATGGATGGAACTGTTCCATTACGTGTTCAAGGCTGTGATCTCTCAGCAGCAGATCATGAAGCCTATCTCCCTGCCAACATTTCAGGTAGTTCTTGAAGGCTTCCCCCATTGTACCGCCCAGGAATCTCAGCGCTTTTTGGTCTGCCTGGAGCAGAAGAAAAAAAAATCAATCCTGAGAATGCTATTGACATACAATTACAAAATATAACCTACCTTCTGACATGCCAAATAAAATTAAACATTTCAAGCAATTTCCAAAGTCAAACATATCCAGGTGCCAATTGCACATTTATCGAGTGCCAGACACAATTGAGCGCTCGCTGTAAGGTGCGAAGGATATACACATGATGAGAACAGCCGAGGTCCTTGATTCTTAAGGTCTGGAAGGAATCCTGGGGGGAGCAAGAAGGAAGAGAATAACACACACACACACACACACACACACACTATGTCCTCACATAATAAACCAATGGCCATCAAGTCGCTTCCAAACTACGTGGTCCCACATATATCTGAGTACAGTTGTGACTTACAGTACTTTCAGAGGCTAATATTTTTAGGAGCAGATTGTTGAGTCTTTCCCCCCCTTTATTCTTTCTTATTTCCCCCAAACACCTCTGGGTGGACTCAAACTTGCAAATGTTTGGCCAGCAATGGGAAGCATAGGCTCTCTGCCCCACCAGAGAAGCAAGCCAGGGCAGGCGTGCTCCTAACTTCTCCGATAAATGAGCACATGGAGCCTGGACCTTGCGCATGGAGCATAGAGCCCCTGATGGGTTCAAGTCATGCTGCTGTGGTTGGGAGCTTGGGTGCCATCTCCCCTGATCCCCAAACTAACAGATCTGCTGGGCCCTGCTCAGCCCTCACAGTGGTGGCCATGTTTGCACCCGTCATTGCCTCCCCTGCGTCCATCCTTCCCGTTTACGGTCTTCTTCTCTTCGGCTGAGCTCGATGGCTGCAACGACAGGGTCAGGCATGCAACAGGGCCAGTTGTGAGGATGGCACAGGACCAAGCCACGTTTTGTGCCATGGTCCAGAGAATCCTTGTGCTTCAGATTGACTGGACCGCAACTCTGGGCACCATGGGGCCATTGTGTCACTCCACCTGCATGGCAAGCTTTTGTGAATTGTTCATTTTCAGATAAATAGCACGTGACCAGTATCATTTCTGGTCAACCTGCCTTGCACCCCAATTGACTGGCATGGTATAGCACTGATATAATGGGGCTTCCATGGTCTTTGGAATCTGCACACCAGGCTTCAGTAATCCAGCCTTAAGCAGGGGAGGCCTCATGTCCTTCCAGGATTGTCTGCATGTTCTTCTTTTTAAGTCTTCTGTGGAAGCTGCATAATCTGGTGTCAATTTGAGGATTGAAAGTGTAGGGGTGGAGTCTAGCTGTCAATCTGAAGATAGCCAATGAGACGTCTGTGTGCATGGCCGTCTCCTGAGAACTCTGATATTTTCTCCCTGGAGACTGGGGATGCCATTTTTTATGCTCACTCCCTCAGACAATGCACCACTGACCAGACACATGGCACCATACCCTGGGAGCTGGAGAAGCCACATGGACCTACCCTACTCTGGAGCCAGACATGCTTACAATGCCACTGGATCTAAAGACTGTCTACCCACTGGCCTGTTATCATCCTGCATGTGGTGTCATTGCATGTGTTGTGAGAGTCTGAAGATGACTTTATGGAGTGGTATTGACATGTAGGCTAATGTCATACTCATGGGTTCGGACTGGACAGGGTTGGGATGCTTTCTTAATGCATAATTAGCTTTTATAAAAAGCTCTCTTTACACACACATGAGTGGATTTGTTTCCCTAGTCTACCTGGCCTCACACACATTCTCAGGCTCTTAGGCTTCCTCAGCTGTATTCTGTGTTCTGTTTCATGTCGATCAGTTCAGCATTTTACACCTGTCCTACGAACATACCTCACTGGCTGGAATTGTTGCTAAAGATAGTAATTTCAGCTGCAGAGTAATTTAGGAAAGGACTTGAAGCTCCCTCCAAGATGCCGCTATAGCAAAGTGTGTGATGGCTTTCATACTTTCTCTCCCTGCTCCTTCCCCAGTGACCCCAGTCCTCGTGCCTAGCAGCCCTGTTCTTTCATGGATGACACTGGCTTCAGAAGATGCTTCTCTTGGCATATCTCCCAGCCAGTGACAGCCTCATGCGGCTTCTCCTGTCTGTTCCTTCCCTCCTGCCTTCTCTCCGTGTTCTTCTTTCCCTCTGGCCACTCAAGCTCCAATCTCTTCCCCAGGAAATGATTTCAGACTACCTTTCTAGAACATTGCCCCATACACACATATACACGTAATGTATGTTGAACTATATGTGCAGACACACATTCTGGACATGCTTAGTCTATCTTAAGCTAAAAGAAATGAGGGATAAATTCGAGCCTGGAGTTACAACACTGTAAGGTTCTGGAGGCGAAATATTGAACGATGCAGGGAGCATCAAAAGAAGATGGAAGGACCACAGAGCATCGCTGTACAAAAAGGACTTGCCGACATTCAACCACATTAAGACACAGGATCTATTCAAGAACCAGGGCACTGAGGGAAGAAGCACACGCTGCATTGGAGGAAATAGCTAAAACCAAAGCTCCAGGAATGGATGCCATATCAGTTAAAATGGCGCAACAAGCTAATGAGGCACTGGAAACACTCACTCATTATACCAAGAATTTAGGAAGACCTGTCCTATCTATTGGAAGGGATTCGTATTTATACCCATTCCATAGAAAAGTGATCTCACAGAACATGCAAATTATAGAACGACCTTACTGATGTCACCTACAGATAGACTTTTGGTGTGTATTGAGAGGTTGCTACCCGACATTCAGGCTGGATTCAGAAGAGAATTTACTCTGCTCACTGCCTTTGAGCTTATGCCAACTCACAGAGACGCTCAAGGACAGGGTCGAACTGCCCCTTTTGGGTTTCAGAGACATAACTCTTCATGGGAGTGGAAAACCCGGCCTTTCCCCTGCAGAGCAGCTGATGTTTGGGGACTGCTGGCCTTGGCGTGAACAGCTATCTCACTGTATGCCAGGGCTCTGAGGAGGATGTATAACGCGGGCTACCATGACATCAGATAGATCTTGGTGGAAAGCAGAGAAGACCAGAACAATGCTTATGTTTGCTTTATTGCTTGTGCAAAGGCATTTGAATGTACAGACCATAACAAACTGTGGCTAGTCTTGAGAAGAACGGGATTTCTTGAGCACTTCATGATGCTCATGTGGAACTCGGATCAAGAGGCAGGTGTGAGAACAGAACAAGGGGATGTTGCGTGGTTTGAAATCAGGGGAGGTGTGCGTTAGAGCTGTAGACGCTCATCATCCTTACTTACTATGAATGCTGAGCAAATCAGCAGAGAAGCTGGATTCTAGGAAGAAAAATGTGGCCTCGGGGTGGGAGGAAGTCCCGCTAACAGCCTGGGATTAGCCAATGACATGCTTCCTTGCCGAAAGTGAGGAAGACTGGAAGCACTTGATAAAGATCCAGTACTGCAGCCTTCAGTGTGGATGACACAATGTAAATAAAACAGAAACCTCCCAACTGGACCAATAGGTTAGCATCATGATAAATGGAGAAAAGAAAAGATTTTTATCTTCCTTAGAACCCAAATCAGTGCTGGTGGAAGTAGCAGTCAAGAGATCCATGAATCCAGCGCATTGGGTCAGTCCGCTGCGCAAGCCTTCTTTAGTGTATCAAAGAGCAAGAGGCTCCCTTGGAGGTCTGAGCTGCGCCTGACCCGCACCAGGGCGGTTTCAGCCACCTCATCTGCTTGTGAAAGTTGGGCCTTGAATAAGGAAGCAGCAAGAAGAACAGATGCATTTGGATTGTGGTGCTGGTCAAGAATATTGAAAGTACCATCTCTGCCAAAGAACAAATGGATCTGCCTTGGAAGAGGCACAGCCAGCACGTTCCTTAGAGGGAAGGATGGCACCATGGGCCGATTGTCAGGGGACCCGTCCTGGAGAGGCAGGCTTGGTAAGGTGGAGGGGCAGCAGAAGAGAGGTCCTCAATCAGCCGGATGGGCTCAGTGGCTGCAACACCCCCTCAAACACAAGGGCAACAGTGGGGATGGTGGTGTGTTCTGTTGCACATGCGGTCAGATTTAACTGGCTGGCACCTAACATCGACAATGATACAAATACAGCCACACACTCACACAGACATGCATATCCAAGCACTGCTGTCCAGTCCACCACAACTCCTACTGACCCTGCAGAACTGCATGCAATGCTCCGTAGGGCCGGAGCCTGGTGGAGGAGGGGTTACATGCTGAGTTGCTAACTCCCAGGTCAGTGGGTTGAAAGCAATAGATGGAGGCTTCTCATCCTGTGAGAGATGTATAGTCTTGGAAACCCACAAGGGTGGTCCTACTCTGTCCTGGTCCTACATGGTCTTGGTGAGTTTTCTTGTTTGATATGCTCCTTGGGGTGACTAAGGATGTGAATATTTACAGAAGCAGCGTCACCTTTCTCTGAGTGCTGGGAGGTTCAAGCCACCAACCTTATGATGAGTAGCCCAATACTTAATCTATGACATTGCAAGGGTGCACACCACACACGCGCGTGCACACACACACACATTTAACTGAGTGATTCAAGAAGTTCTTGGGAAAATTCCATTATGTTTTCATTTCAGGCACCCTAATTCATCCATATCTGCATCCATCACCCATATCTACATGTATAAAAACACATACATCTACATTCACACCTAGGTCTACACCTCCACCTGCACACACACACACACACACACACACATCAACCTATATGGTTCCAAAACTCATCTGTCGACACCCTTCTCATCCTAGCAACAGATTGTTCATCATCTTCCCTTCCAGAGGCCTGTAGTGAAAATTCCATCCAGCTCCAGCAGCTCTGCTGACCTGCCTGATCCCGTGGGCCTCCCACTCTGGAGCTGTGAATAAATGGCACCACTTGATCCTCACATTCTCTCTGGAAGCTGGGCTTAATTATCCCTGTTAACGAGGGGCCAAGAAGGCACCACTCAAACCAAAAGCTGAATGCCGTTCCTGCTATGCAAGGCACAACTGTGCTTCTACCAGACTGTCTCCCTAACCACAGTGAGCTCCTGGTTCCCTACAGGGCATGGGGGAGCATGGGGTCCAGAGGACGACAGACTTTCAGAGGAGGTCTGTTGAGGGTGGGATGACCCTTGGTCATGCAGGCCTGGTTGGCAGAATGAGGTTTTCTACCATTCTCTGATGGGAAATGACCCTGAGGACCTAGGACTGGCTGGCAACTGCTTTGGGGGTTGGGGTGGGTTGTGGGTGTATCTTACAGCCATCGCTGAGAGAACAGTTGTGCTTGCTGCCAGTTACTGGTCCGTGGACTCTGACTCTGAGTGACTCTGCCCAGTCCTGGACCACGCTCACTTTTGGAGTCCACTGTGACAGCCACGGGGTCAACGCATGGTATAGGATGTGTCCTTGGATCTCTTGATGATGACGTCATGGGCCTTGATGTTGGGGTTAGGTACAAGGAGATCCTTGGCAGCTCCTGACGTTTGCCTGTTGTTTTCCAATCCAGGTGGCTCGTTGTGTTTATGTTGAAGCATGATCTAGATTGAAGGCAGCGGTCCTGCTCCCACTTGAGTTTCGAACCGAGACACTTTCTTCTCATTTTCATTTTGTGCTTGAGAAAATTGGGATCCAGACAGGTGGGTGAGTTCTCTAAGAGCCCATGTTCATTGACATACTGTTCTTGTTCATACTGACGGGCACATTTGCTCTTAAGACCTATTTAGGTGTCAAAGAGCCAAGATATCCCTTTGAGGGCTAAGGTGGTCTAACTGGAGCTGTGGGGTTTTCAGTTACCTTGCACGCAAGTGAGAATGGAATGTGAGGAAGAGTGGGAGGCTGGAGAACAGGTTATGCTCAAAAAGGATTCTGAAAGGACAGCGGACTGCCAGGGAAACAAACAAACAAACAAACAAACAAACAAACAAATAAGTCCTAGAGAAATACAGCCAGGATGCTGCTTGGAAGGGAGGATGGTGCGACTTCTTCTCACACACTTTGGGCACGTGACCAGGAGAGACCAATCCCTGGAGAAGGGCATCATCCTGGAGAAGGTCTTTGAACAAAAAAGTCTTCCACGAGATGGAGAGACATCCGGATGCCAACGATGGGCTCAAGCAGCCATGGTTGGTGGTGCAGACGTCACAGGACCAGACTATGTTGGCTCTATTGTACTTCAAGGTCCTTTGAGTCAGAACTGGATTGAAGGCACCTAACCGCAAAGGTGGCATCACTGTTATTGCTGCTCTTCAGGTGTCGTGGGATGGCTTTTCACAGTCTCCGTCTGGGGCACCTGGCCCCACTCCCCTGCACAGTCCTTGCTGGCTTATCCCGCTTTCCCTTCTCGGTCCATGCAGACTCTCCATCCGCTCCTGTCCACTCCTTCCCAGACCCTGGCCCTGTGCAGCTCTGACAATCAAACTTTCCAAGGAAGACGTATTCACCTTAAAGCTCCAGTTATGTCATCAGGCCAAGGATTGCCTCCCAGGTCTGAATCACTCCACTTCACACCGCACTAGTTCTGACAGGTGTCTGCTTGTCTGTATAATCCTCCCAGCTGTGGGTCACAGCATGCACCTGACACCTCTTACCTGAACGGTTCCTCTTGACATCAACACCTGGGGAGTTTCTTGCCCCACCCCCACACCATAACAAACATCCTGCCAGGTCCTTGCATCAGGAAGGACCCTGACAGATTTCTTTGGGTTTTCGCCCCTAAGTAACACCGTTGTTCCCCACCCCCTAGTGACATATATGATATACCTTGTGTTGGTCTGAGTAGACTAGAGAAACAAATTCATAAGCACTCATATATATGTAAGAAAGAGTTTCATATATAAGAGCAACTGTACATTAAGAAAATATCCCAACTCAGTCCAGTCCAAGGTCATAAGTCTGATATTAGCCCATATGTTCGATACCAGTCTATAAGGTCTTCTTCAGACTCATCAAACACACGCAATAACACCGAATGTAAGATGATCGCAAGCCCGATGGGTAGAAAGCCTTTGGGTCCGGTGACATTGTAGACATCTCCACGCTGGCAGGGGTAGCCAAGTGGCTCCTTGGCTTCAGAGGTCTGGTTCCATCAGGGTAGGTCTATGTGGCTTCTGCTCTGGGATGGCTCACAGGGATTCAGCCTCGTGTCTTGTCAGTAGAGCATCTCCAAAAGAGTGTGTCAGTAGAAAGCCTCCAAGGAAGTGAACCAAGACAGACATTGTCTCCACCTCCAAGAAGGCAGCACCAGATTTCTCAGGAGAAGGCCAGGCCCACACAGAGGTCTCATTGGCTACCTCCAGATGGACAGGCTAGACTCCACCCCTACACTCTACACCATCAAATTGACACCAGGTGGTTTTCATGAATTTTTTGCCTCTTCTAAGATTCTATTTTAAAAATGCACTCCTTAATCTCTCACCTCTCCGCTTACTTTGAGGAGACTACTCTTCCATTTACAGAAATCTTTAAACAAAAGCTGCTTTTAGTATATTCATTTTGTTGTTGTTGTTGTATAAGGGATGAATCTGTGATCATTAGCCTCTGTGTCAACTTGGCTGGGCCATGGCTCTCAGTTTGGCAGTTGAGGCCACCTGCGTTCTGTAATGTCATATCAAGGGATCAGCTCTTCTGTGTAGGCAATCATGATGGTTGGGGAATGTTAGAGGGGGTTGTAATTATTGATGGTCCTGATAAGCACCGTGGAGCTGGTTCTGACCCACAGAGGGAAACACTGCCTGATCGTATACCATCCTCACAATTGTTTGTATAAGTGAGCCTGCGATTGCAGCCACCGAGCCGACCCCTTTCTGTGAGGGCCTTCCTCTTTTACGGTGCCCCTCCACTTCACCAAGCACGATGTCCTTCTTCAGGGACTGGTCTATCCTGACACTGTGTACCATGGCATCTCGCCATCCTTGCCTCTAAAGAGCACGCTGGCCACAAGTCTTCCAAAGCAGGTCAGTTGTTCCTTTGAGCAGCCCATGGTACTCCCTTTAGCACCACAGTTCAAGGACAGACAAAGGGGAACTGGGAAGCAGGAAGCTCTCCGGTCAATGGATCCGTAGTCAAGTGTATCATAGTTGGTGAAAACATGGGAGGATACCAATAGTGATGTGGTAGTTACATAATCTGGTGCCACTTTGAGGACTAAGAGTGTAGGGGTGGAGTCTAGCCTGTCAATGAGGATATAGTCAATGAGGCCTCTGTTTGGGCAGGGCCTTTTCCTGAGGATTCTGAGAACTCCGGTGTTCCTCCTTGGAGGTGGGGGGCACTCTTTCTCTCTGCCCATTCCCTGGGAGACATTGCAGTGGGGAGGCACATGGAACCGACCCTAGAACCTGGAGCTGGAGGAGCCTCATGCTGTTGCATGTGCTTTGTGAATCTGAAGAGGACTTTACAGATTGGTATCAAACATAAGAACTAATATTTATGGATTTGATCTGGAATTGGCCAGGATATTTTCTTAATGCACAATTACTCTGTATATAAAGTTCTGTCTTATACACATATAAATGTCTCTAAATTTGTTTCTCTACCCTACCTAGACTCACACAAGTGACCTACTTGGGACTGCTCCTGGAGGCAGGCAGAATTCCTGCAAGCAGGAAGATGAAGGCATGATGAGATGAAGGTGGGAGTTCCCTGTTTCTCCCTTATAGAAAGGCCACCTTCACTCCCAGGAGGCATCACCAGGCTACCACTTGATTGACAGGTTGCCCTCCAACCACACCTCAACCTAGGGGCCAACAAGTTGACATAGAACCTCATTATTACTGTTCCTTTGAGTCATCGGAATTTACCCCAAAACAAAATGTTTGGGGGTTTGGGTTTTGTACCCCCAAACTAAGGGCTCTTGGCTGATACGGATGGTTTATACACTACCACTACCCTAAAGGCTGGTAGCTCATCCCCACTCACAGGTCAAAGAAGGACCTGGCAATTACCTTCCATAAAGATTACAGTCAAGACAATCCCACTGACAGTTCTACTGAGAAGCCATGGAGCAGCCATGAGGTGGGGGTTTACTCGACAGCACCAGGTTAAGACAAATGCACCAGCAAATCAGACCCTACCTCCCACAGAAGGTCTGCCTCCTCACAGGTTAGGCCTTGTTTCTTCCTTCTCCCTTTCCCTCCAATCGACCTCTTTCCTTCTCAGGACTTTACCTTTCTATCTCACTATACGGAGAAGACTGTTGGGATCTTTCAGAAGCGACTCCTGGGGTTTCTTGGCATTTCATACAAGAGAAGTTTTGGAGGAGCAGCGTCATAACTCTGGGTGCTGGGGACTGGAACCAGTTTTCTTTTTGAATTCTCCTCTTTCTGTGTATCCTTTAAGGAATGTTAAACTTTCTCCCGAACTGTCTCAGGATTTCTTGATTAGGTGAGTCCCTGCCTCCCTGGTTAATTCACTATTGTCAACTTTATTGGGCGGGCTATGCCATCAGCTGCTGACCTCAGGCAGTGGTTCACACCGACCAATCTCTCTAGGAGGGAGAGAAAGATGAGGCTGTCTGCTCAGGTAAAGATGTAAAAGTCTCTGCAACCCAAAGGGGCAGTTTTACCCTGTCCTGTCAGGTCACGAGGCGTCAAAATCACCTCCCTGGACCTGAGAGTTGGTGCGTTAATGAATAACCATCTTTTGATGACGTGCTGCCTCTGGCTGACTTTGCCTCTTTCATGCTGGGAAGCTCTTGCTAATCCCAACAATTTATAGAATGGCTTATGGTATGTTTCATATCCTGTCCTCTACACGCCGGGATGACTTTGAGCCTCCCTGGGATAGTTAACATCTGGTGGGGCCCCAGTGGCCACATCGCGGAGCACTCACAATGCAGCTCACTGAAAAGTTGGCCTTTCCAATCAACTAATTGCTCCTTTGGAGAAATATGAGACTGTTAGTCCAGGTAGACTAGAGAAGCAGGTTCATAAGCATACATGTCTATAGGGCAGTGGTTTTTATAGAAGGGCAATGGAACACTGAGAAAGCATCTCAGCTTCCTTCAGTCCAAGTCCACAAGTCTGATATTAGCCCATATGGCCAATACCAGTCTATAAAGTCTTCTTCAAGTTCACAAGGCACTTGCAATGATGCCAAGACAATCACTGGCCAGTGGGTGCAGAGTCTCGTGTATCCATGGGGGTAGAAGCATCTCAGCACTGGCAGGGACCTCTCTGTAGCTTCTCAAGCATCTCAGCACTAGAAGGAGTCTCTCTGTGGCTTTTCTGGTCTCAGAGGTCTGGTTTCATGAGGGTAAGCCCATGTGGCTTCTCCTCCAGCTCCTCCCATTTCCAGGACTCAGGGTCTATCAACCAGCTGCCATGTTGTCTTGTCAGTAGCAATGTCTCCCCAGGACTGAGTTGTGATTCTCTCACCTTTAAGAGGAAATGCCTTGAGATTTCCCAGAATTCTCAGGAGAAAGCCAGATTGACAGGCTAGACTCCACTCCCACACTCTAAATCTTCAAACTGACACAAGACCACACGACTGCCACAGAGACCATCTGCTTTCATAAAGATTTTAAAGTGTGGGAAACCGATAGGGGCTGTTCAACTCTGCTCTGTCAGAAGGCTATGAGTCCAAATGAACTTGATGATCTTGGGTTTGGGGTTTGATCTTTCTGTTGATCTTAGCATTGGCCACAGCCATTGCCAGTTGAAAGGACCATAATCCTGTTTATTGGATCCCAGTCTTGGGGACCTCAAATGAATCTGCTGAGCATGGTGTTTCCAGTGGGCTAGTGTACACACCCACCACTCTGTAGGACAGCCTAGAACTTTCCCACGGAGTTCCCGCGGCTGTGAATCATGATGGGTACAGACCACCACGTCTTTCTCCACCTGAGAAGCTGGTGGATTTGAACCGCTGACCTGGTGAACATGCCTGTGTTGGAATCCACTGACACACCAAAATGCCCTGGAGGATTTCAATGTACATAGACTTCCTCACATCCATAAAAAGAATGGCAACAAAAAAAATCCACCACGATTGCCTCAATTCCAACGCAAAGTGAGCTTGCCCAGGGTCTCCAAGACTGCAGATCTTCAGAGGAGCAGACAGTGTTTTCTCTTTCCCGCTGAGAGGCTTGCTTGTGGGCTCGACCTGCTGACCTTGCAGCTAGCAGACCAACACAATGGGGTGGGGGCCTCGGTCAGGTACAATTCCCTTTCCTTTTCAGGTTTCTGGGCTTTTATTTGAAAGCTAAATATGTCGCATAGTTCTGAGTGCATGTTTTGCTTCTTTGAGGCTATGTCCCTTTCTGTCTTTCTTCAGCTTGGTACGATAGCACGAGCAGCAGTGCAGCAAGGGACTCACTGAACGATGCTCAGGAGGGGAGCTCAGGGCTGGGCGGTGTTTCATTCTGCTTTACAAAGGGTCGTTATGAGTCAGAACCCACTTGACCGCACTCGCAACAGCCACTGCATGGAAAGTCAATGGATTTCCCAATGTTAAATCAATATTTTTTACATAGCTCTGTTAACACATATTTATAATGCTATATTATTATTTCTAGCACACTGCTGAATTCAATTAGAAAATATGTGAGCAGGAATATTCATAAGTGAAAATTACCTATAATCTGCTTCTTCAAGTGTTTCCCACCAGCTCCGGGATCAATAGAACGTGGACTTTCACAATGAATGGAGGCATGCTCTCTGCTCTTTTCTCCCTCTTGTTCAACAGCAGCCGGGGTGATTTCCCTCTGAATGTTTGTTGTAATGCTCCCATCTAATTTTCCTTGCTTGAATTTTTATACTATTTTTTTCTTGATGGTCACTGTAGACATTTTAATGAGAATTCCCTATTTCTTCTCGCCATACTTTAGAACACTGTGTTTATCCAAAATGGTATCTCTTTTTACCATTATGGGGCTATTTTAAAAAACAGTCTTTTTTTCCATGTAGTTACTTTCTCTCCCTTGATCTTGCAAATATTCCAGAAGCAAGTCTGGTGAGACTTCATGTCAAGTGCTCGGGAGCTGTGTGTCAGGAGAGACCAGCACCTGGAGAAGGACATCATGCTTGGTAAAGTGGAGAGGCAGAGACAAAGAGGACCACTCAAGATGAGATGGATGGAGACAGGGGCTGCAACTGTGGGCTCACGCGTAAGAAGTGTTGTGTGGATGATGCAGGAGCAGGTGGTATTTTGTTACATTGTGCACAGGGCTGTTAAGGAGTGGAACCAATAGGACGATCACAACAACAACAAAAACTCCACTTCATTGACATTATTTTCCAGAGGTTTGTGTATTTTACTAATCTTTGAAAGATACTTTTCTGTGTTTTGTTGTCTTTCTTTGTTTCATTGATTTCTGTCCTTATCTATTCTCTCTCTCTCTCTCTCTCTCTCTCTCTCTCTCTCTCTCTCTCTCTCTTTGGTCTCTCTCTCTCTCTCTCTCTCTCTCTCTCTCTGGTTGGTTCTGTTTCTACTTGAGTTGAATATTTAGCTTCGCATATTTTTTGTTCTTACTTTCAGATAAAATAGGTTTGAATGTACACAGTAATCAAGGTAATTTAGCTATGGTAGGCCGGCTTTCCTTGAGAAAGAAAACCAGGTAGCAGCCTCTCTATCTAAGGAAGAAATTAATATCAGCAAAACAAACCACACAGCTGGAGAATGGGGAAGCCCAGTCCAATTCAAACCAGAGGATCAGAGGCCACGCTGAAGGTCGCTTTTTGAGACTCGTGAACCAGGCAGCAGGGCAAGAAGCAGGATGCAGAAAGACCACAGACTGGGGGAGGCAGAGTTGAGCGGGCCCAAGATCAATAAGCAGCATGGCAGTCACTGACCGCTCCCAAGGTCGGCAGGCCATATGGCGGGCAACCAGTACAAGTCCCCAAACCCAGATGTAGAATCTAGGTTAGCAGGAAGAACGAGGAGGGGAGTGACAGCATCTTCTATTTACCGAATAGACTTTTGAAGTCGGCCACACTTGTTCATGAAATAGGTCGCACCCCACGGAGACACCGTCAGGACATGACCCGCCCTTTATGGGGGAGCCCTTACTGCCAAAGTACCGAGGATCCTGGCCCAGCCAAGGTGACACAGAGCTGAAGTGCCGCACATGGTGAATCATATGGATTCTCTTCACGCTGGGCTCTCTACTGAAGTCATGGGAGCAGAATGGTTTGTATTTCTTTAATTTTGCTGTTGTCTTTTCCCTTCCCCCCCTTCCCCCCTTTTTGGACCTTTTAGCTTGGCATGGTGTTCAGTTTTAATCCTTGGTCGCTATTCATTTTGAGTTGTATTCAATAGTCAGAGAACCCACTGTGCCTCGCCACTCGCCGCTTTCAAGCTGGTTCCAACTCACAGCAATCCTATCGGAGGGACAGGGGGAACCGCCCCTCTGAATTCCCGCAGCTATGACTCCCTGCAGTCGTCGTTCCCCCACACCGCAGCTGGTGGACTTGAACTGCCGACGCTGCAGCGAGCAGCTCCATGAGTAACCACCTTGCTACCAGGGCTCCTTCTCGGCATGGACTTTGGCTATTTGCACGTTTTTTTTTTTTTTTTTAGCTTCTTTTGTGCCTGCTCTCTCAGTCAGATTTGGGAAAACTGCCCTTCATATACACACATCCATTTTGGTATGAGCTTTCTGAAGTATCCTTGCTTTGCAGACTTGGTATGTATGAGTGTGTGTGTGTTTTATGTTTTGTTTTTCTTTGGTCTCTCTGATCCACCTGGTTTCGAAGAAGGCTTTGTGAAGCTCTTGTCCCATAAATTCTGCTACCTCTATTTTCCCCCATAATTCTGCCAGTTGTCATGTTATATATTGCGATGCAGTGTTTTAAAGGGCATATATATTCATAACTCCTGCATCTCCTGGATCTATTACTCTCTTTTGTCACAAGATGCACATCCCTCTTTGTCATTACAAGCCTTTTCGCCTGGAAATCTCTTTAGTCCAATAATGGAAACCGTTACCCCGAGTCTTTTCTAAACACACGATTCTTATCGAAACAGTATTTTCATGCCATCCATACATCTGCCTTTTAATTATTGCATCTATGGATTTACCCAGGTTTCGGTACCAGTGCTCATTTCCCTGCAGTAGATCAGTCCGTCTGCACTCTGGGTTTGCTGCTCCTGGGGCTGGGGGTGGGGATGGGGGTTGTCTCTGCTCTTGTCAGGCAGTGTCATTCCATTTTATCGAGGGTCTTCCTTCTTCTCATCGCACACCCCCCCTTCTCCATGTGTTTATCATTCAGCTCAGGTTTCCAAAGCCAGGGGCTGAGGGATGGAGCCCGGCAAGAAGTCTAACTTTCTCCTGTCTTTCAGGAAGCCCATACCGCTGCTGCCCCACAAGCACAACCCAACACAGCACAGCACAGTGCACCACAATGCAAAAGAGCATGTGAGCACACACACCCGCACACACAACCTCCAAAAACCTCACAAACCGGACCTCCAGTCTGACTCTGTGTGGCCCAATAGGACAGGGTAGAACTGTCCCTATGGATTTCTGAGAATGTAGCTTTCTACAGGAACAGAAAACCTCGTCTTTCTCCTTGCAGTTAGCAGACCAACACGTAACCACAATGCCACCAGGGCTCCCCAGCATAGCATAGCACACTACAGCTCAGCACCATACAGCAGGCTGCAAGACACCGCCCTGCCACACAACAGAGCACACCACAAAGCCATACAACATACCACCCTGCACAGCTACACAACCTACCCCAGCCCTGTGTCCATCTTGGCTGGCAACTGGCATCTCTTGTGTGTCAGAGTGGACCCGCTCCAGGAAATTATCAGTGTCCATGTGCTCCCAGCAGCAGATGGCCTGGACTTTCTTTCACAGCACCTCTAGGTGACTCCAGCCTCCATCCTTCCTCTTGGGGCTTGTGTGCGTCAGGGGAGAGTAGAGAAACAAATCCATAGACACACATGTGAGAACCTTACCGCAAAAGTAATTGTATATTAACAACACACCCCGGCCCAGTCCAGATCAAGTCCATAAGTCTGATATTAGCCCATATGTCTGGTACCAGTCTATGAATTCTTCTTCAGACTCACGCAGCACAGGCAATGACACTGAATGCAGGAAGATCACAGGCCAGTGAGTGGAAAGTCTTGTGGATCCAGTGGTGGTGGAAGCATCTCAGAGTTGGGGTGGGTCTCCATGTGGCTTCTCCAGCTCCAGGATGCTGGGTGCATCCGTGTAGCTTCATGTGGCTTGTCAACAGGAGTGTGAAGCAGAGTGTGTCTTCCATCTTCAGGGAGGAAAACCGAAGTTCTCAGAATCCTCTGTAGAAGGCCACACCCACACAGAGGCCTCACTGGCTATGACCTGATCCACAGGCTAGACTCCACCCCTTCCCAATTGACAGATTATGTAACTGCCACAGGGTTGAACACAGACCATGGTCACTTCCCCTGGAGGACTTATTTTCCCTCATGCTTCTCTTTTCTTCATTCCCTCCCTCCTTTTATCATGGTTATTTACCCATGTCCCCAACCTACATAGAAAATGCTACGAAATGTACTTGCACCTAGTAATGAATAACCCATTGCCAAGGTTCATTGTCACTGCTGATGACCCAGGAAAGCAGAGTAGGAGTGGGCTACATTTTGGTTTCCAATGGCTTTATCTTTGGGAAGCCAAAAAGACTTTCTGGGTCCCCTAGAACTTTTTTTTGGCATCACTGCCCTCTGGTGGTTGTGGGAGCTACCCAGTGCTCGCTAGATTTAAGTTGCCAATCCCACAGGCCGCAGTCCCGCACTCATCCACTTATGCCACCGGGGCTCAGTCTCCCCTAGAAGATTTTTAAAATTTTGTCTTAAATATTTAAAAATATTTTTGCATGAACCTTGCCTAAGATTCCATCCCCCCCCCTTATTATCTTCTTTGGTTTTTGTTTTCTATTTAGAACTCTGAGTTATGTTCAATTAAAGGCTTACACTTCCTCTGCCAGGTCTTTATTCTGAGGTACCTTTGAGTGGACTTGAATCTTGAAAGTCTGAGCTTATAACTGAGGGCTTAGCTGCCTATACTGCTCAGGGGCTGGTAAGAAGAGATAACCCTTCAATCACCATCAGCCATGTCACTGAATAGACCGGGAACCCCAAATGCCCCAAGATGCCCCACCCCAGTCCCACCTGGGGAAGTAAATGTGGTGTTGCTCACTGTTGGTGACGCTTATCCCGGCTTCTCTGTTTTGTTTCCATGCCACCTGCTTCCTGTGTCCACTTTGACCTTAACAGGAACAGAATCACTCGTGGGTTTCACTGGAAGGCAATCTCCATCTCCCCTCCCCTCTTTGTACTCAGAGATCCATAGTGGCCTTCTTTACCTGTGGCCCCTGTCTCAGTTTCATTTCTGGGTACGTTCTAGTAACGGGCTTCTGGGTCATACTGCAAGGTCCTTGTCTGGTCTCATGTCGATGGACACTTGATCTGCTTCCAATTTGGGACAATCACAAGCAAGGTTGTGATGGAAAGTCTGGTACCTCTGCCACGATGGACATTCCAATGAGTTTCGAGAGCATGTGTTTAGTACTGGGATGGTCAAGCTGTGTTCTTGTTGCTAGGTGACAACCACTCCTTGTGACGCCCTGTCCCACAGGATGAAACACTGATGGGCTCTGCACCAGCCTCACAAATGTAGCTGTCTTTGAGCCCATTGTTGTAGCCCCCTGTGACCTCTCACGTCATGGAATGTCTTCCTCTTCTTTACTGCCCCCGCAAAACCTCTCCGTCTTTGTTTCTAAAGCCACTCGGAGGTACTTCTGGCAAGACTGATTTGTTTATAGTTCTGATCGTCCATGGTCTTCTTGATATGCTTGGCCAATACAAACTTATAGGATTTGACATATATGCCTGTAAGTTTGCCGCATAGTACCAAGTGCTCACACACTCTGACGGTCCTGAAGCTAGTGTTGGACCAGGCTGCATTTTCCTCTGTTGCACATGAGGTCGTCAGGGTTAGTCAGAACTGTCTGAATAGCATCCAAGAACAACAGTGTTGTTTTGACGGAACTGCGATGAGACATTGCTCTTCCATGTCAGAGTTCTTGCTGTCTTATCACCAATAGGGGTATTGCCAGCACTTTTTATTTTGCAGATAATTCACATATCAGATGATTCAGCAGTTTAAACACACAACCTTCCTCTTGCTTTTTAATGCCCCACCCGCACTACCATGACCCCAATTCTATCTTACAATTCTGGCTAGACAATATACTGGTATGATAAGAGCTCACAAGAAAGGGAATCCAAAACAGATTAACCCCTGAAACAAAAAGGGGAGCAGTGATACTAGAAGGTAAGGGTGGGGGGAATAAAGGGGAATCGATCACAATGATCAACATCTGGCCACCCTCTCAGGGGAGTGGACAACAGAAAAGTGGGTAAAATGAGACAGCGGTTGGTGTAAAACATGAAAAAAAAGAGAATAATTTATAAATTATCAAGGGGAAAGGGGAAGGAATGGTGGGGGGGGGGGAGGGGGAACATGAGGAACTGATACCAGGGGCTCAAGAGGAAAGAAAATGTTTTGAAAATAGATGATGACAACATATGTACAGAAGCATTTGGCACAATGGATCTATGTATGGGTTGTGATAAGCGCTGTAAGAACCCCCAATAAAATAATTTAAAAAACAAGAATGGTACAATTGTCACCATCTTAGAACATTTTCTTCATTCTTGTACTCATCCTTTTTAGCTCCCCATTTCTTCCCAACGTCCCCTGCCACACCCTTAAGAAACCATTGACCAGTGGCTGTCTCTATAGATTTATTTATCCTGAATTTCATATGTAGGAAATATGTTTTAAAGTAGCTAACAGCAATAACAAACCAAAACAGATAAAAACCTTAATTAAAAAGAAAACAAAATCATAAAACAGGAACAAATTGACACTGGATGATAAGGGAGATCAGAAGACACAGTGATACGTTTGAACCCCACTGCTCCTATAACAGCCCACTGTCCAATGCATGTCACAGGGACACTAAGAGGAGACTTTCATTAAAAGTCCCGGGGGAGACTTTTATTAAGAGATCTGTATCTTTCTGCATGCAACTATTTATACACTTACTTTTCAGTCTTGTGAGTGTGTCTGGTCCCACTTTGATTTCACATTCTTTTGATTCTTAATGGGGGAGTATTTGTCCTGTGTGTTTTTGCCCACCCCCCATGGTGATGAACTTTGATGCCCTGCTCCGTTCTTTGGCCCCCATTTCCTCGGGGTGTCTGTCATTCCCACTGATCCATGGGAGTGGTGTGAGTTCCCATGGATTGAAAAACGTTCTTTCCTACCACGTCTCTTCTTTTTGTCCCCCGTTTCCCTCCTTCCGTGAGTCCCTGCTTCTCAGTCCGTTGCCGTCGAAATCATCCATCGCCCTCATGCTTGAAGACCCCACCTCACTCTAGAACTGGCACTGCAGCGGAGTTCAAGAATGCCTGTTTCTGAAAAAAAAAATGCATGTTTCTGAAAGATGTGGATTCCCCCACAGTTCCCTTCTTTCTCATGTTAAGAAGTATGGTAACAGTTTGATTCAGTTTACAAGGACATGTTTGGTCCCTCTGACAACTTTCATATTCTGCCTTGGATAATTTAAAATGTTTTTTGCATGAACTTTGTCCAAGCTTTTTTTTGTTAAATCATTAGGAGCACTGCCTTTTGTTCACGTGAGGGCTTACATTTTCTCTGCTGCTGTGAGATGCCACTGAGTTGATTCTGGTGCTCTGGGACAGATGAAGGAGAACTGCTCCCGAGGGTTTCCTAGGCTGGAAGAGATACAAATGTATATCTATTTAATCTAACTTTGCGAAGGAGGGCCCACTTGGCAGAGCAGCTCGTTGATTTTACAAGGGTCAGTGCATATACATTTGGCTTCAACTCATCCACACTCGCCCCCTTCCTCCTTGTGTTCTCTGTCCCCCTCCCCCTTCTCCCTGAAGCCTGGACACTTTGTCTTGGGTTCAGTGGGTTTTCAGGGGTTGATGCTTCGAACCTGGGGCTGAATTTAGGTCTGACTGCCATCTTCCTGGGAGAGTTGGCCATGTCTTTTCTGCTGTAAGCTACTGATGAGTTTGAGCAGGACCAACCAATGGGCTAGGCATTGTTTGCCTAACCACTGCACCACCAGGGCTCCTCACATTTATTCTCAATTCTTTGTGATCGATATTTTTCCTTTTTCTTTTTTTATTGGTGTTCTTTATTTCATTCTTTCCTTCGCCCTAACCCGAGTGGTGGTTGGTATTTTCAAAGGCATTTTTCCTCTGCCTCCCCCCAACCCCCTGCCCTCTGGTATCCTTACATATGCAGCCTGCATCTCTACCTCCGGCCCTCTCAACTTGTATTTCTCCCAACGAGCAGCTCCTCCTGCGTGCTTCCTGAGACAGGCTCTCATTCTGCTCTTCGGATTATTGATTTGTTCTCGCCTGTATCATTCTGCCACCGAACACGTCCATGCAGCGCTTAATGTCAGCTCCCACGTTTTTAAAATTCATGATCCCCGATGGGCACCTCTTTAGAACCTGCCTCCGCTTCTTCTCCTCAATGTCTAATCATTTCTCTTTCAAATGCTCGCACATGCTGATGTGAGCTTATTCTCAGTGTCCGGTGGGCTCAGACTCACCAGGACCTGGGTGCATCCACCCTCCACAGCATGGATCAGCTGCAGCTTGCTGCTGCAGCCACGGTGAGAATACATCTCACCAAGTCTCTTCCTTTTCTTTGCTGCCCTTCTCCCTTACCGGCCATGCCATCCTTTGCCAGGGACTGGTCTCTCCTGACAATCTGGGCAAAGCCTATGAGGCAAAAGCCTTACCACCCTGGCTTCCCAACATGCTGGCTTAAGATTCCTGAATTGCACACACTCTTATTTCTACTCGGCCTGATTGGGGCTCATTTATATATGGCTGGCAGCCCCCAAGGTGATTACTTTCCATGAGGAACTGGTTTGCATCACTCCTTCTTAGTGTTGCTGGAGCACAGACACCACCGGAGATCTGGGGACAGGCCTCTGCTTCTGCCTCTTTAGACTGGGTTCTGGTTGCCTTCCAGATCTTCATGTGGAGTCTACTTCTCCTCCTGAAGCTGGATTGCTTTTCTCCTTATGGAGTCTGCTCTTTGTAGACCACAAACATCTGCAGGATGGAGCCACAGCCTACTCTGGCATGCTCTTATTCTCATCACCAAGGCATACAAGGATACTCACAGGGGAATGGCCTCTCAGGGACAGGTACAGAGATGTCTTAGGCTGGTTTATCCACAACTGAGTCTCTGGGCCCAGCCATGTTGACATGCAACAAGGGGTTAGGGTCCCTGCACATGCACCGGAGGGACGACAGAGCAGGAGGCCAGCTCTTTAAGTCTTCATGCAGCTCAGAGAAAACTGTTGCAATGGGAGCATGTAGCAAATGACAGCCTTGGAAACCCTAAGGGAATGTTCTACTGTCATGTGTCCACACAGGATCCTCTGAGTCAGGAGGACGGGATGCGGAGAGCTTGGGTTTGAGAATACTTGGAGCTGTGGTTAATGTCTTGGCAGCAGTCCAAACAAGCTGCCAACCTGTCCCTATCCACATGGTGCTTGGGGATACGTCCTGCTCGGCCTCACGGAGGCCTAGTTGGATATTGAACAAGGAAGACTAAAGAAGAAGAGACACATTCAAATGATGGTGCTGGTGCGGACTGCCAAAAGAACAAACAGATCTATCTTGGAGGAAATACAGCCAGAGTGATCCTTAGCGGGAGGAGAGTAAGACGTCACCTCCCATACTTTGGACCTGTTATCAGGAGAGAACATCCCCTGGGGGAGGGCATCATGGATGTGCTAGTTGCATAATCTCCGGTCGACTTGAGGGTATTAAGAGGGAAGGGGTGGAGTGTACCCTGTCAATCAGGCATGACCTTCTCATGAGGATTCTGGGAATTCTCTCTCTTCCCGTCTTCCTCTTGAAAAGCCATGGAAGACTTGCTGAGACCGGCAAGAGCTCTCTCTTTCTCTCCACTTCACCTTCTGACTGTTGAGTCACCCAGGGAGCTGGAGGAGCCACATGGAGATGCTTCTGCTGCTCCTGGATCCACAAGGTCATGGCTCTTGCTTCACCCACCAGACTACGCCCTTGCTTCATTTGGCATCACTGTGAGTGGCTATGTGCGCCTGAAGAAGAACTCATGGACTAGCGTCAGACCTGTCGGCTCATATCGGGCTTACAGACTTGGTCTGGACTGGGCAGGGATGTTTCCTCAGTCAACAAGCTCTTTGATATAAAGCTCTCATGCATCTATGAGGGCCTCTGAGTTTGTTTCTCTAGTCAACCCATCTAACATGAAGCAGAAGACCTTCAAGAAGACGCATCGACCCTGACGCTCCAACAATGACCACAGTGGGGCTGACGCAGGACTGGCTGCTGTCTTGTATTGCTGTTTGTGAGATCTGGATCAATTGGACAGCACCTAATGAGAGGCCTTGTGGTGTAATGGTTATGTGTTGGACAATAATAAATAGGGCCGGAGGTTCAAAACCATCACTACCTCTTTGGGAGAAAAATTGGGCTTTCTCTTCCTGTAAACCCACAGAAACCCACAGGAGCTTGCTGTTCATTAGCGTTGACTGGGTGGATGGTAGCAAACTTGGTTTGGTTTGACAACAAGAGCTGTTTCATCATTTCCACGGTGCACAGCAGTAACATTGAAAGTGCCTTTGGGAAGGGATCCTGTTGCACATAGGTATTTGGGTTGTGTTAATTAGTCGGTGCTCAAGTAGGGTGGGTTCTAAATCTAATCATTTCCAACCACCCACTTGTGGTGCTTCTGCTGAGAACACACCAGGCAACAAAATCACCCATTTCCCAGCTCTCCCCTTTCTCTGCCTGCTCACAGCTTCCTGTGTTAGAGGCTGGTTCCAAGATGGAACTCCCTGCATTTTATTTCCCAGTGAAATCAATGCCTTGTGGATGAGGCACTACTCTGTGCTCCCGACGGTTTTGAGTCCAATGGTGGCTTGGAAGGCTGTGGGCACAGAAGCCAGAAGGCCAGGATAGTCTTTCTCCAAGTGGCGCCTCCTCCTTGTGAGTGGAAGGGGCATGTTGGCTTTGGAAACCTGAACTGATGAGCAAACAATGAAGTACAGGCACAGTGGAGAGAAGGAAGACCCTTAAGGACATGGGATGGCACTGTCTGCCACCATGCCCTCCTGCATCCGAACAATGGCAAGGAAGGCACAGGACTGGTTGGTGGTTTGTTCCATGGTCCACAAAGACTCTGTGCACCAGACCACAAGACATTGACAAATCAAATGATACAAATGGAAGGAGTGTCAGCTCTTTGTTCAGCGGTGGTGTACCCATGCTGGTCAGTTTGATCAAATGAAAGAAGAAACTAAATTCAATCAAATTCGGCAAAGAAACAAGCCCATGCCAAAGATTTGAAGTGTATACTTCCTGTTGGCTTCTCATTGTGCCTCAGTGTCTCCCTTTCTGGCTGTCTCCGCACAGAGGGTCAGGAAACCTCATGGGCCATTGGGAAGGGGAAACTCTAGATTCCTGTGGACAAGATCAGGGAGACCCTCAGAGAACAGATGCATGAATGAGTGATAGGCCTTTCTGGTCCTCTTTGCTCTGTAGGCATGAGGTCACCCTCCTTCTGTGACCTTGGTTTCCCACCTGCAGGATGGTCAAACAGGAGGAGCCCCTGCTGAAGGTCACGCTGTTGGATTTTCTGGTCCCAGAAATAAAGTCACCCAGCCCTTAAACCAGTTGAAGGAGTCTTCCACCAAAACCACACACATAGACAGCATCCTCCTGAATCTAACAGCACAGGCAGCAGAGACAGGGGGACCTGGATGGCCAGCCTCTGAATGGTTGCACCAGCCAGTAAGCATGTCCTGTTCTGCTTATTTCACTTGTACCACAGATGCGTGCATATACGCGGATCATCAGCCCCCTTCACAGACTCACAGACACCCCAACATAATATACCCCACATGCACACACACAGATACGCTCACTTACACAAAGACACACAGCACCCACATACAGGCACACACACCCATCTTCCCGCATATATCCTGGGGTTCTGTGTGAGAAAAACTCCTGCAAAGGGTTCAGCTGGGGACCCCAAGATACACGGTCACTAAGGGTCAGGTTGAGCTCCAAACTCAACATAGTTCCCTTTGCACTTTCACAACTGAGAGAGAAAGAGGTGCTGATTTTGAAAATGCAAGGTGTTTGTGCAGCATATCCAGCACTCTACAACCTTCTGAGCCCCAACTACCAGAACCAGTGTCCCCGCTCACCTTTGGTAACAGGTACCTCATCTGGTGAATTTGGACATTGTGATGGTTGATGATGATGGAAACTAGACACTCTTGGTAGGGTAAGGGTAGGGGAGGAGCTCAATCTTATCAATTATGTCTGTCCCCATTCCCCCCACCCCCCAGGAAGATGTCATCAGCCATTTGGTAAGAGAGAGAGAGAGAGAGAGAGAGACCATACAGGGTCATAGCCATTCACCTTCTGCTGGATAGACTACTGACAGTGGATTCATTTGCCTGATCTTTGCATCCACCAGCCTGCACCCCTGCCATCTCTGCCTCCTCCTTCTGTTTCCTGTTCATCAGTTTCCACAGGTCACAAGAAGCATGACTTGAACTGGACAGGACTTACCTATTCTTGTAACTGTGCAAACCATGTCTTGAGGTAGATCTCTTTCTCCATATGAACACATATGGGTATTGCCCATTTTGTTTCTCTAGAGGATGTCCTCTAACTTCCAGATCACTGACTTCCACCCCACCACCCCAAACATAAAGTTGCGAGAACCCTGAAAGATGCAAGGGAAGACCAGTCTGCATGTTTCTCCAGGTGCCAGGCTCATGACAAACCTCTTTCCCTGGACCTGTTCTAGAGGAGAGGGATCCTGAACAGCTGAAGACTGCTGCTGCTGACACCCCAGGATGAAGGTATCTTTCCTGCCAGCCCACCATCTAAATGCCAGAACCACTGGGCTCCTGATTCACTTCTAACCTGATACTAGATCCACATGGATTCTATTTGTCCTTTTAAGTGCCAGAATCATGCAGATTCCATCTATCCTCTAAGTGCCAGAACCACCTGGACCCCAACCCCCTTCCAGCTAAGAACCAAAGCACACGAATTTCTACCCATTCTCCAAGTTCCTGAATTATTGTGACCCATCTAAGTACCATGGTCACCTGGAAGACAGCATTGACCATGTCCACCTGGCTGGAAACCCTGACATAGTCCCTCTGCTTTCAAGCACATTCAAATCCTATAACATAGTTCCCTCAATCATCCTGGCCTAGTTCTGATCATGGCTTAGACTCACACTCAGCCTTCTGCCCTTCACATTCACCTCTTGCTCTCCAGGGCAAGCCATTTCTGGATGTGAATCCCATTCTATATACAACACATGCAAGCATCGGGGTTTTGCTTCCCCAGAGAACTCAACCTAACACAGACACCACTTCCAAATCACTGACTTTGAAGGATGAAAAAATAAAGTCCCCCAAACACACAAGGTACCTCTCAAATAATACGCACTGGCAGACCTGTTTTTCTTCCTATCCATCACAGACGATGCTTTGTAAATGACAGCAAAAATGAAATGGCTGGAAGAAAGAAATCAAACAGCGTACAAAATACAGGCTCTTGAGTTTTTCTTATTAATTTCGACAGACATAAAATTACTCTGTCAATTTGCCATAAAATTTTCTGAAGGTTTGTACTCAATTTTTGTTCTCCTCCCATCACGACTGTAATCAACAGTGTAGGAATCATTCCCGGTTTGGACCACACTTCTTGAAGCAAAGGTTAGAGTTTTGTGAAGAGTCCAAACTTCCCATGGGTCCCAGGACTGCACACGGTGGATGGATGTTCTCCTGAGGGCCTTCTCCATCCACTGAGTTCAACACCTGCCAGGTCCTTCAGAGACTCAGCTCACGCAAGTCTCCTTTCCTCCCAGCATCTCCTCAGAACTCTGTGCTTCAGCGGAGTGGACATCCTTGGTCCGTGTCACCGCTGCATGGTCCCTCCCTGGGTCTTGTGCTGTCAGGTGCTTAGAGCCGGTGGTCAGGGCTGTGTTTGCCAAGTGAATGGATACGTGTGTGAGTGCGATCCCATGCAGGTGGCATTCATGTCAGGCACAGGCCTCCA
>PVJH01029400.1:0-26080 GCA_004026705.1 Nesogale talazaci
GTGGAGGGATGGAGGAATGGAGAGGGAGAGCCAACTTCAGGGATCTACATGTAGCCTCCCCTCTGGGGCACGGGCAACAGGGAAGTGAGTGTTGGGACACATTGTACAGTGTATAGGATGAAAAAATAATTTGCAAATTACTAAGGGTTCAAGGGGAAGCGGGGGATGAAGGGTAATATAGGGAGCTGATAATGGGGGCCTGTAGGGAGGGAGAATGTTTTGAGAGTGATGATGGCAATGGGTGTGTAAAAGAGGCCTGAATACAACTGATGTTGTTAGGGATTGTGATGGGAATTGTAGGGGCCCCCCAATAAAATGATTAATTTTTTTAAAAAGGGGGGGAGGGGAAAGGGGAGGTTTTTTTTTTTTTTAAAGAGGAGCTTGTATCAAGGGCTCAAGTGGAAAATATTGGGAAATGTATGTGGAAATATGTGTGCAAATGTGCATGATACAAATGATATACTGAATGTTGTAGTAGCTGTAAGAGCCCCCAATAACATTTTTTAAAAAATTAAATTACCATGACAGAAAAAAAACCTCTTAGTGTGCGAGTACAGGTTGAATAGAGAAACAAATCCAGAGACACTCATATGTGCGTAAGAGAGAGCTTTATATCAAAGAGTAATTGTACATTAAGAGAACATTCCAGCCCAGTCCACATCAAGTCTATGATCCGATATTAGCCCAATATGTCTGATACCATCTATAAATTCTTCTTCAGACTCATGCAACACATGCAATGATACCCAATGTAGGAAGATGCCAGTGGGTAGAAAGGCTTGTGGATCCAGTAGCAGTGGAAGAATCTCAGTGCTACCATGCTTCTCTACCTGGCTCCTCCAGCACCAGGACTCCGACTGCCATCAGCATAGCTCCATGTGACATGTCAACAGGAATGCCAAGCAGAGAGAGTATGTCGTCCTCTTCCCAGGAGAAAAAGAGGAACTTCCCAGAGTCCTCTTACTGGATACTATCTGGTGACCTGATTGGCAGACTAAACGCTACGCCTTCATTCTTTTATCAAGTTGGCATAAAATTGCATAGCTACCACACTGGGAAAATTCATAAAAATTCTTCTAAATAATGCTAAGGGCAATGGGATTTCATTACTTTACTTAACAATATAATTGATTTTTTAAAGTTAAACTTTTTTTCAGTCAGCCAATTGGTATGTATCTTCCATGCAAGAGCTAGGACGGCGCTCTTCTTAAAGAGTACCCTGAGCCAGAGAGCAAATTAGAGATGGCTGGAATCATGTGTTTCCATCTGTCAAAGAAAAGATTTCTTTGGACCAGCAATAAGTTACCAGCAGTGAAAAAGGAGAAACATAATGAAAATAGGTAATTCACAAAGTACTACTAGAAAAATCATAGAAACTTTTGTTAAATGAAAATAGAAATCTACTGCTTTCCATTTCAGAACATATTCTCCCTCTAAACTTAGGTATTTCTAAAGGCAGTTTGGACATCTCTCAAATCCTTCCTCTGAAGAATTTTTTTTTCTCCAATTAGCATCACATCAAAACAGCACTTTACAAAAATAATTTGGGGCTGAGTTCCGGTGGCATAGTGGTTGTGCGTGGGATTGCGGCCCACTGGGTTAGAGATTCAAATCCAGCAGCAGCTCTCCAGGAACAAGGCTAGGCCTCCTACTCTCACCACCAGAAGGCAGTGATGGCCCCCCCAAAATAAAATAAAATAAATAAATAATTTTACTGGGGGCACTTACAGATATTGTAACAATCCATATTTCAATTAGCTCAACCATAATTTTACAAATGCCACCACCATCAGTTTCAATACATTTTCTTTCGTCTTCTTTTTTTTGGGGGGCGATGTCTCTTTCTCCACCAATGCAGTTTACATTTTTCTTTTTTTTTTTTTTAAATTGCATCATTGCCCTGGTGAGAGCAGGAAGCCCAGCCTTGATCCTGGTGAACTGCTGCTGGATTTGAACTGTGAACACTTTGGGCCACAGACCTGCACACAACCACTGTGCCATCAGGGCTCAGCTGCAGTTTACATTTTTCTTGACACTTTTTCCCCATAATAAGTTCCCCATGATTGTCTCATTCCTTTTGAGAAAAGTCTAGAAAGATTATCCTCTGGGGTCCCTAAACATAATAACTAAACTTCCTGAAATGACCTCTCTGCTTTACATTTAACTTACATATCAGATCCTCTTGGAAGTCACAATTTTGATTGGATTTTTTAAGACCACAAATGTATTATGGAGAGAAAATGGTTGAGGCTATTCTCTGATCAAAGCAAATATTGAAACACCATTTGTTATACATAAACTTGTGCATTGCATGACTTCAAATCTTAGTCTAAAAGCAGCACTTTTTAACTTAACCTTATATAAATCCTTATAAATATATATGTCTTCAATTTTTTTCTGTCCTATTATGTTAGTCTGGCTAGACAAATAAACAAATGCATAGACACTCATATGTGTATAAGAAAGAACTTTATATAAAGAATAAGGACATGAAGAAAACATCCCAGCGCAGGTCAGATCTAATAGTCAAGTATGAGTACATAAATGCATACAGCCATGCAATAATATCAAAGGCAGGAAGATCACAGGCAATTGGGTGGAAAGTCTTGTGAATTCGGTGGCAATAGAAGCATCTCAGTGCTGGCAAGGGTCTCCATGTGGCCCCTCCAGCTCCCAGGGCTCCCAACGTTGCTCCTTGTGGCTCATAGTCTGTAATGTCTCACAGGGAGTCCACACTTGTCCCACCTCTAGTGAACTATCTATCCCCTTAGCGCCTCCAAATGTGGTCATCAAGCTGCCACCTGAACGACAAGATAAACTCCGCCCCTTCACTCGTAAGTCGCAAGCTGACAATAGATTATGTAAATACCACACCGATTACACACCTTCACGTGTGCTGGGTTCCAGTGTCTGCTATTTGCCTGGAAACCTCTGTTAGGTAGCTAGCTTAGAGCGAGGGATTTACCCATTCAGGGCCTACAAAGGTCCCCATAAAGGATATTGGGGGAAAAAACCTCAGGAAACTATTAGACACCTCTGAGGATCCCAAATTGAGCATGCTCATATTCAAGTCCCCAAACCAGGTGGGAGGAACACCTGAGCACCCAAACTAGGCTCAGGTTCATGACATCACTCAACTGGGCTTAACTCAACCAATGGAGTCAACCAATACCATCAAGCCCACCTCCCCAGCCAGAGGCTTGAAATATCCTGGCTGTGAGAAGGCTGCTCTCTCTTACCCTGCTCCTGGTCAGAGGCAGGGTGGGTAGGAGGGTCTCCCTCCCTGGTGTGGGCACATGTGTGCTTGCCTCTGTCCCACTTGGGGCTCATAGTCTCAGAGTCCCCAAGCTCCTTGCCTCTAGGGTTCTTTGGCTTCTGGCCTCCCAGGATTCCCCCACCTCCAAGTTCCACACGCGTGGATGCTCTTTTCCATGTGGCGACTCGTGCCCAGTGTGCACCCCTTTCAGACTGTAACACCTGAACCTTGCCTTGTCCTTCATCAAAATACACTGGGATGGCACAACATGCTTCGGCATGAATTCTTTCACTGTGCAAAGCAAAGAATTGGGGTATTACCCTCTCCAGAAACCTAACCCATCATCTTATTAATTATCCCATGCCCCTGTTTCTTTATCCTCCCTTTCTCTACTGATTCCCACTCATCTTCCATTTACATGCATTAACATTGCTCTCATATTTAACCACAAGCAAGAAAACAAGCAAAACTCTTGTTTCCTAGCCCTTCCTGTATAGGACTATACGTCATTTCTTTCTAAAGACTGATTTTTATATTCCATCTCACACCCCATAGTATCCATTGCCATTTTCCATCAAAACTGTGCATAGTATGTGCAGTGAATGCCAGGGACCCATCATCCTTGTCCTTTGTGGACTCCGAATTCCCCCTGACCCCGTGGACTCTTCTTTCCTCCTAAAACCCCTCTGTAGCCATTGCAACCAGCAATTTTCCTCATGACTTTTCCTAGGTTCCTTTTGCAGGGTCTTCTCCTTTCCCTTGGATCCTCCTTTTACTTACAGACCAGACCCTCTTCCGTGTAGCAATTATTCATGCTATTATTTTTTACTTTTATGATTCCAAAACCGGAATGTCTGACACAGAAGTCTTCACTGAAGAGGATGAAGAGCAGTAAAGTGAAATGCTGCCCCTTCTTTACGGATGAATATTACTAGCCTAACTCCAACAGTTTAATTTGTGTACTACCCATTCTAGGAACAAAAGACACTTGAGAGTGTCTCTACTATGAGTTCCTGAGGATAAAGAAACAGGGGTATGGGATAATTAATAAGAAGATGGGTTAGGTTTCTGGAGAGGGTAATACCCCAGTTCTTTGATTTGCACAGTGAAAGAATTCATGCCGAAGCAGGTTGTGCGATCCCAGTGTGTTTTTATGAAGGACAAGACAAGGTTCAGGTGTTACAGTTTTATTTTCCTGTAAACTAAGATCCTCTGTGTCTTGTCTTTATTTTAAGGACAAATTTAAAACTCACTTTTCTAAGACGGTTTTTCTCACCATTCCTTCCTGAGTGGGAAGATATTACGCATATAAAATGGGGAAATTATGAAATATTTGTGCTGAAAAAAAATTTTTAAATGGGCCACACTTTTACATCCCTAGGAAACTTCCAGACATTCAAGGCAGATTCAGAGGAGGATTTAGACATCATTATTGATGTCAGGTGGCTATCAACCACATAGAGTCACTACCAAAAAGATATTTAAGTGTGTTATATTGACTGTTGAAAGCTTTGATTGTGTGGATTATATAAAATTATGCACAGCTGAGCCCCAGTGACATAGTGGTTGAGTGGGGGACTGCAACCCACTGGCTTGGCAGTTCAAATGCTGCAACAATTCTCCAGGAGCAAGGCTGGGCCTCCCACTCCCACCAGAGGGCAGTGATGCCAAAAAAATTATGTAAAATATTGAGATGAAGGTAGTTTCCAGGACACTTAGAATCAAGAGGCAATCATTTAGAGCAGAACATGACAAAAGATACTGTGTAGTTTAAAATCAGAAAAAGTATGTGACAGAATTATATATTTTCAATAAACAAATTTGATTTCTGCACTAATAAAATAGTATGAATATCATGACTAGATGAAAAAAAAGTACAGCTTCAGGATTTGAAGGACTCATTAACAATACACAATATTTAGATGACAAAACATTGTGAAAATAAAGGCAATCTGAAGCACTTAGAGATGAGGGTCAAAATTGTGCATGGTGTGTGCAGTGAAAGCCGAGGACCCATCATTCTTATCTTCTATATATAGATAATATATATTATCTACATATAAGTCAAATTATAGGTAATATATAGGTTACAGTGTTGATTACACCTTCAGTATAGATTATGCTTCAACAGAGTAAACAAAATCCCCACCACTGTGCCATTAAGTAACATCAAGATAAATGGAGAAAATATTGAAGACATCAAGGATTTCATTTTATTTGAATCTACAATAAATGCCCACGTAAACAGCAGTCAAGAAATCAAATGTCTTACTACAAAATTTGAGTGGATCTGCTGCAGTTTATCTCTTTCAAATCTGAAAAGCCAAGAAACCACTTTGATGATTGAGGTGCATCTAACATAAGTCATTGTATTTTCAATCACCTCTTCAATCATCACTTGTCTATGTAAAATGGAAGAGAGTGGAAATGGAAGCTACAAGAACAATTTGTGTGTTTGATGAGTTGTGGTGTAGACAAAGAATTGAGAATACACCATGGACTGCCAGAAGAATAAATTAATCTATGTTGGAAGAAATACAGTCAAAAGGATGCTTACACACAAGGATGATGCAACGTCATATGTCATCTTATTTGTTTTGTGCTTGTTATCAGAGGAAACAATTTCCTGAAGAAGGATATCATGCTTGGTAAAGGGACAACAAAGAAACGAAACAAAACAAAACAAAAAAAAGGAGACAGACCCTCAATCAGAGGGATTGATAAAGCAGTTGAAATAATGGATTCAAGTACAGCATGAATTGTGAAGATACTGTAGGACCAGTCACTTTATGACACATGAGGTCATTGTGGTAGTTAAGGTGTTGTACCAACTTTGCTGCACCACAATCCTCAGTGGTTTAGCAGTTAAGACATAGCAATCCTCCACAAGGAGCTCTCAAACATAACAATCATTTTCATGGTGATATCTGGCATACGCAACAATTAATTGAACAGATATTTCTTTCAGGGTGTGACTGCTTCCAATATAAATGGATACTGTAGAAAAGCAGGCTTGCTTTTTGCTGGATTTGGATGCTACTTGTGACTCATCATCTGATTTTCATTTATTTGGAGTTGACTTTCAGTTATTTGCAATACCTATGGTATTGCCTGCTCACTAATCCTGGGAGCTATCAGTATCTTGCCATTTTACCAGCCTGACATCTGAGTCAGAGACTTGGAACTTGTCTATGTTCTACAATTGTGTGAGATTTTTTTTCACAAGTTTGGGATAAAATTGTATGTCTCTAACGGCTCCGTGGCCATCTCAGTTTTATACTTTTCCTCCTTTTTTAAAGCTTCTCAGGCCAATATTTAGGCCCAAGCAGTACAGTAGCTGAGACTTTTTTTTAAACTGTAAACATATGTTTATATTAATATACCTCGCTAGTTTTACAACTGTTGAGAATCCAGTCTAAAACAGCACCTAAGAACAACTACATCGCACAGAAAGGGTAAATATTTCTGTCTTAAATTCCAACTCAAAATGAATTTTGAATCAATGCCATATTTGTTCACAAGTACCAACACCACACTTAATTAAGAAAAAAACACACTTTTCTTGTGTCCCGAATCAGCATCAAAAATGACATGATTGATTAGTAATGCTACCTTAAGAGAAGAGAAAGGGTAACTTGGGTCTTATATTTGCTAAGCATTATCCAAATATTAAGATGTACTCCCTTGAATTGTTTATTATGTGTATAAATGTCCTCTCTAACCATAGTTTTAATCAAAACAAGGTAAGTCTTGGCCATTCTTTATCTTCCCATGAAATAAAAATGTGATAGTCCATCAATGTTTGATCGCAAGAGATGATGGACTTTCTACTTCCATGAAGAGTCACAGCCTCCGACACCCCCAGGGACAGTTCAGTTCTGTTCAGTGGGGTCACTTTGAGTCAGAATTGACTCAGTGACAGTGACACACTCAATCGAGTGTTTGATGATGAAGAAGAAAAGAAATATATGTCAATGGAGTAAGCTCCAAAAATGGAAACAAATGTGGTATATAGAAAATTAATAATTTTTTCAAAAAAGAAATTTCTTTCTTATTAATCTATTCTGTAAAGATACAAGCCAAAATTAAATCACCTTACCCTTTGAATATCCAGATGAGATAATAATATTTTTAGAGCCCACAGACTTCTCTTGAATCTCATACAATCGCCTTCTAAAAATCTATTCATTTTCAGTGTATATGTTATAGCACAGATGCCTTCTATAAAAGTATGCATAGGACTTTGTTTAAACCCCAAATCAGACCTCAACTCTTTTTTTCTTTAAAGAATTTTTTGGGGCCTCATGCAACTCCTATCACAGTTAATACAAACATCTATTGTATGCAAACCACATTTGTAGCCATCATCACTCTCAGAACCTCCTCCCTCCACCTAGGCCCTTGGTATCAGCTCCTCATATTTCTCCTCCCTTCCCACTCCCCGCCCCATGAACCCCACAGACCTCAATTCTTAAGTGCTGCTTATTTGTTTTTCATTTTACTGAAACAATATCTGTAGGTTATAGAGCTAGGGTGCCTTCATATTTTTATACATATTTTAGAAGAAATGAGATCTACAGAAAATATTATATTAAACTGATGCTACTTGTTTGCTTGTTCTTTAATGACAGGACAAGAAAATGAAATTACTTTTGTCCCTCTCTTATGCCACTGTCTCTCATTAGCCATCCAATTGTACCCACTCTTGGGGGAGGCCTCTAAGGTTGTTGCTTTAGGTGTCATTGAGTCAGTGCTGACTCATAATAAACTGATACACAGGGAAAGGGACAACACTTGGACATGCCCAATCTTCCTAATTGTTACATTTGAGCCCATTGTTGCAGGCTCTGTGTCAATCCCTGTCATTTAGGATCTTCCTATTATGAGCTGCCAGTCTTCTTAGAAATACATAAAAAATGTATAGGGTAGTTCCTGGAGAGGTCTAAAGTGATAAGATATACCATGAAGTTAATTATTCCTTAAAGTACTCTTGGCTATTCCATGTATGTCAGTAGGCTGTTTAATATAGGGTTTTCATAACTGTGATCTTTAAATCACTTAGGCGTTTTGACCAACGAGTCTCTCTATGGATTTGAATCACCAACCTTTGATTAGGAGTCAAGAGGTTCTTTGGAGAGTTTTAGACATACAGAAATATTGAGCCCTGAATTGAGTATTTAAATATTTTATCTTTTCATTTACTTTCCCAGTTTTATCTCATTATGTCTGAAATGTATTTTGGATAGTTTTGGCATATTAATGGTTGGAGAAAAAAAGAACTTAATAATATCAAACAACAGGACAGAATAAAGTTTGCTGATTTAATTCTAAAGTTATTTTCTGTACATGATGAAATATACTGCAGCACTGTATCATTTACCAACATGGCTATGAAATAATACAAAGATACTGCACATTGAAAATGTTGTGGCAGAACATAGGCCTCAGGGTTAGACCATAGTTGAATGACTCTCAACCACTATTATCTTGGGGAGACATTTTACATCCGCATATCTTAGGCAAGTTTCTCACTCACAGAAAAAGCACAGCAGCACCATTTTTGTAAAAATAGCATATTATTAAATGAAATCATATTTACTGCTGAAGGTGCCTAGAATTCAAGAGTATTTAAAAATGCTACATGATTACTTTGCTTTAAAATAAACTGCAATCAAATAATAAGCTCAAAATCAGGATTAGAACATCACTTTTATTCGTGTTTATTGAAGTACTTATGAATGTATTTGCTTGACAGAAATGGAAAAACATAATACCAAATTTTAAATATAAAAAATAATTATAGTAGAACTGATAATATATTGAAGTATATGATCTGTCCCATGGGTTGAGACTGTATACATTGTTTTATTCTGTCTCCTTGCTAGTTTATAGCTAAAAAATAAAGAATGCAATATGAATGTTCCCTAATGTTATTTACAAAACATTATTATAAAGAGTACACATTGTAATACTTTTATAGTACAATAGATAGTATTTGGGAAGAAATGTTTTGAATGAAAACGATGCCATTTGTTCTCAAAAAAAAACGTTCAAAATGAAAATGACAGTGCTTAAAATGTTATCTTGTTTTCATGAATTTGACAAATTCGTAAAGCCACTTTCTTATTTCTATTTTCCTGAAAAGCTGATAATGAAGTGAGAAGAGAAAAATTGATATGAAGCAGATTTGTCTGAACAATTTCTTCTCAAATGAAACCATGTGTCCTCCTCACACAAGTGTCATTGATTTTCTTGTTCCTCACTGGAGATTGAGGGGACCTGCAACCACTGTCCTACTGTAGGTTGGAGGGAAATGGAGAACAGATAATAATGAGTGTAAGAAGAAAGAAAAGGTTTTAGAACTGGCTGTAGTGCTGATTGTGCATTTTTAATATGACTAAACTACTGAAGTGTATGATATGTGTATTATAAGTCAATAAACTTAATTTTATTTTTAACATAATTTTATTGGGGGCTTGAACAACTTTTACCACAATCCATATATACATTCATGATGTCAAGCACCTTTGTACATTTCTTGCCATCATCATTCTCAAAATATTTTCTTTCTACTTGAGCCCTTGGTGTCAGCTCCTTATTTTTTACACTCACTACCCGATCTTCCGTCCTGAACCCTTGATAATTTATTATTATTTTTGTCATATCTTACACTTTCTGATGTTTCCCTTCACCCACTTTTCTGTTATCCATCCCCCAAGGAAGAGGTTATATGTAGATTTTTGTGATCAGTTCCCCCTTCCTCCCCCTACCTTTCGCTTACCCTCCTGGCTTCTCTACTCTCATTATTGGTCCTGAGGAGTTTATCTGTCCTGGATTCCTTGTGTTGCCAGCTTTGATCTGTACCAGTGTACATCCTCTAGTCTAGCTGATTTGTAAGGCAGAATTGTGATCATAACAGTGATGGGGAGAAAGCATGAAATTACTAGAGGAAAGTTGGATGCCTCATCAGTGCTATACTAATTAAATCCTGACTGGATTTTTTTAAGAGAACCTGAGAGATGGTGAGTAATTACTTTGAAGTTAAAATGAGGTACTTGGTCATTTAACACATGTTGACTTTGTGACCTTTTTTTTCTAGAACATAAAATATAGATTACAAGGGTTTATGTTGCAGAACAAATTTTGACAATATGCATGATGTGGTATTATTCCGTGGCTAGTAGGTGAAGTCTTCCAGAGTTATATGAAAGCTAATTTGGCATTAGAAGTAGCTCTCTTTAGTTTTTATTTTATGTTTTTCTGTGTTTGGGTACATCAAACCCAAGATTGATGAACTTATGGAGACAACAAATAGAATAAGGGTTCCTGGAGGGTACAGTGGGGGAGGAGGGTAAAAAGAGATATTATCAAGGAAATGAGGAAGGAAAAGGATGTTTAGAAATGAATTGTAGTAGAGACTGTACAATATTGCTCAATGTGATTGAACTATGGACTGGTATGATACCTACATTAGTTCCCAAAATAATGACTTCAAGGAAAAAAATGTAGGAAAGTAGAAGATACATGAAAGAACTTCAAAAATATGTGGAAAAAATGCTAATATCTTTTCATTCATCAATGAATATTTTGAAGCTCTTTGTATTAGATTCTGGTTCATTTTTTTAAAAAAGTGGAGGCAGTTCAAAGAAGCACTCCTAGAGTCTCCCAGAGAGAATCAGTGATCTTTCACTCCCTAGAAACTGGCACCTGGCTCCTCTAAAACCATGCAACTAAAACAGGAATCAGCTCCAAAAACCTCAATGAAAAAACAGGAGAATCAAAAGGCAATGGTAGAAGATATACTGAACCAAGCAATTTGCATAGAAGAAGCAGACATTGATCTGCCACTGAAAGAAATTTTCAGAATGCTGTTTGGAATCATACAGGATATGAGGGAAACAATAGATAAAAAGGATGAAATGATAGAGAAGATAAAGTCCATACACCAGAAGGAAATATAAGAACTCATGGATGAGATAACAAAAACCAGTAGCAGAGTCACAGACTTTGTCAATCATCTAAGA
Organism: Nesogale talazaci; assembly: GCA_004026705.1. Classification (NCBI taxonomy): domain Eukaryota; kingdom Metazoa; phylum Chordata; class Mammalia; order Afrosoricida; family Tenrecidae; genus Nesogale; species Nesogale talazaci. The sequence continues at coordinate 11,281 of PVJH01029400.1, forward strand.
GGCAGACAATGTCATGAGTGACCTAGCAGATAGCCAAACAGACTTTCACAAATGCAAACAAAAATTTAATAGAACCATCAGGGAAGCTGAAGGAAACCTACGAGTTATGCCTGATGCTATGTAAAGGAACAATATGGGACTAATTGGATTGTCAGAGGAAGACACAATAAAGAAGTTCTCTGCAACAATAGTGAGAGAATTTTCAGAGAAATACTTCCTCAACTTAATGAATGAAAACCAGGCAACAATTCAGAAGGCTGAAAGAACAGTAGCTAGACTGAATTCCAAGAAGGAGTCACCAGGGCACATTACAGGTAAACTATCCAACTTCAGGGAAAAGAAGAAAAGTGTGAGAGCAACTAGGATAAGCAATCACAAGTAAAGATTCTCTAATAAGAATATGATGAGACCTATCAGTGGACACTGTGAAGAGGAGATTGTGTAGTAACATATTCCAAAAATTGAAGGAAAACCCAACCCCAAGAATGCTCTACCCAGCCAAATTGTCTATCAAGATACATGGAAAAGTAAGAGCCTTCCTAGACAAGGAACAACACGAAGTACACATTAAAAGAAACTCATCCCTACAGAAGATCCTTGCCAACCCAATATGGGCAAAAGAACAGTGCTCATAAATCATACATAAGAGAATAGACTCCCCTCAGAGGGCAGCAAAGAGAAAACAGCTCCGAAGATAGCATTAACTTAAGGATGGAAAGAAGTCAAGAATGAAACACACACACACACACACACAGCACACTAAGAAGAAAAGGAGGTGGGAAAACACCCAACACAAAAGGTACAAGATAACATCGCAGAGTCAACAAATGGACATAATATCCCTGAACATCAATGAATATCAGGCATTAAAACACCAATGCTAGTAGACTGACTTATAAAATACAACTCATCAATATGCTTTCTACTGGAGACACATCTCAAGACCACAGACAAAAATAGGCTGAGAAGCAAAGACTGGAGAAAAGTATACCAAGAAAACAATTCAAAAAAGGAGGTGTAGCAATTCAAATCTTCGATAAAATTCACCTCTAAGTGCAAAAAAGAGATAAGGAGGGACACTATAAAATGATCAAGGGGACAGGAGATAAAGAGCAACTTAGCATTTTAAACATATATTTCCTGAATGAGAAGGCCACTTAATATGTCAACCAAACATTCCAGAAGATGAAAAAAGAAATCACAGCCTCTACAATTATCGTAGGTGACTTCAATACACCATTCTCTGAGAAAGATAGATCAAAGGGAAAGAAACTCAACAAGGAGATTGGAGATCTAAACACAACAATTAGAAAATCTGACCTGATATTTACAGAGTTTTTCATCCAAATGCAAAACAATCCACATTTTTTTCAAGCCCACATGGCACACATTCAAAGACAGAGCACATGCTGGCGCATATGACAAATCTGCATAAATTTAAGCACATTGATATCACACAGTTATCTGTCTCAGATGATTATGTCATAAAGCTAGAAATCAACAAAAGAAAGATCAAGAAAACAAGAGTCAACAATTGAAGGAAAAATTACTCTCTATGACAAAAGGAGTGAATACAGGCCCAAATCAGAAAGTGAATTAGGAAATTTCTAAAAACCACTGAGAATGAGAATATAAAGTACCAAGATTTACAGGGCACAGCAAAGGCAGTTAGAAGAGGAAGTTTAATAGCAATACATGCACACATGAAAAAGGAAGACAAACTTATGACTGACATGCTGGCACAAAATTTACAGCAACGAGAGCAGAGCCAACAGGACAATCCTACTAATAGCAAAAGAAAAAATAATAATAATCAGGGCTAAGTTTCAAGAGAGGGAAAATAAAAAGCATTTGAGAAAAAATAATGCTGCTAAAAATTTGTTTTGTGAAAGGAAAAGCAGAATTGCCAGACCACTTGCAAACCTAACCAAAGAAAGGAGGGAACAGATTTCAGTTAGCAAGGGTGAGGTTATCAAAGAAAGCACATTACAACAGACTCTCGTGAAATCAAAAGGATAATTGCACAGTACTATAAAAGACTGTACTTCAATGAATTCAACAACTTGGAAGACTTGGAAAAATTCTTGGAAAAATAATCCCTCCCTAGACTGCCCCCAATGGGAATCAAGAATCTCAACAGAACCATAGCAACAGAAGATATAGGCAAAGCTACCAAGGTATTATCAACAAAAAAATCCCCTGGACTAGAAGGCTTCACAAGAGATTTCTAACAAGCACTCAGGGAAGAACTAACATCAATCTTACACAAACTCTCTAAGAATATAGGAAAAAACAGCAAACTCCCAAACTCCTTCTATGAAGCTAGTATAACTCTGACACCAAAAACTGGGCAAGAATTCAACAAGAATAGAGAACTACATGCCAATATCCTTAATGAACTTTGATGCAGAAGTCCTTAACGAAATGCTGGCCAATAGAATACAAAAGTATATAAAACAAGTAAATCACCATGACCAAGTGGAATTTCTACCAGGTGTGCAGGAATGGTTCAACACATGAAAGACCATTTGTATCATTTACCACATTGACATGGAAAAAGATAAGAACCACAGGATAATAGCAATAGATGCAGAAAAAAACACTTGACAACAAGTAGCACCAATTCCTGTTAAGACACTCAAGAAGTAGGAATAAAAGGAAAATTCCTCAAGGTAATACAAGCAATATATGAAAAAACAACAGCCAAGGTGATAGTAAATGGAGAAAAGATGAACACGATCCCACTAAAAAAGGAATCAAACAAGGATACACCTTGTCCTCACTCTTATTAAGCATCTTATGGAATGCTTTAGCTAACAGCATAAGGGGAAAAAAAGACATCAAAGGTATTCACCTGGGAAAGAAAAAGATGAAACTATTGTGATTTGCACATGATATGATTTTTTATATGGAAAATCACAGAAGTTCAACAACAGGAGTACTGGAAGCAATAGAGGAATATGGCAGAGTGGTGGAGTACAAGATCAACAGACAGAAGTCCTTCAGACTGCTATACACATTGGATAAGAACACAGAACAGGAGATCAAAAAGGTGGCAACCTTCACAATAGCCAAACACAAAGTGAAATATCTAGGGATATACTTGACTAAAAGATCAAAAGATTTATATGAGGAAAACTACAGAACACTATTACAAGTAACCGAGAGTTACCTCAACACATTTTACACTGGTGGATTGGAAGACTTACTATATTAACAATAACAGTTCTGCCGAAGGCACTATATAAGTTTAATGCAACCCCAATACAATTGTCCTCATCTTTCTTCAAAGAATCGAAAAAACTGATTAGCAACTTCATATGGAGAAGAAAGAATCCCCAAATTAGCAAAGCTCACCTCAAGAAGGATGCAGTGGGAGGGCTTGCTTTACCTGACTTTAGCACATCTTATACAGCCACAGTGATCAAAACCTCATGGTATTGGTAAAATCATAGATAATCAGACAAATGAAAAAGAACTGAAAACCACAAAAAAAGTCATCAACATACTGATCAACAAGTATCATCAACAACAAGACAACAAGACAACAAGACAAGTATCATCATCAACAAGACAACTGATCTTTGAAAAAAAAAAACCCTAAAAATATCACATGGGAAACAGAAGCCATTTTCAACAAGTGGTGCTGGAAAAAATGGATATCTGCCTGCAGGAAAAATGAAGCAAGAACCTTATCTCACTCCATGCACAAGAACAAACTCAAGATGGATCACAGACCTGGAGGTAAAGCCCCAAACTATTAGGGCCATCACTGAGGGATTTGGGACCAATCTGAAAATTTTGATGCAGGAAATACATAGGCCATCAGAAATAGGGAAGGACACAAATAAAGATGTGTCACAAATTGACAAGTGGAATATACTGAAGATAAAACATCTGTGAACATCAAAAGAATTCACCAAGAATGTAACAAGAGAGTCCACTGACTGGGAAAACATCTTTACCACTAACACATCAGACAAAAGTCTTATTACTAAAATCTACAATATTCTGCTAGCTTCCAAAAAGAAAAAAAAAAACTAATTGTTCACTGAAGAGGTGGGCAAAGGACCTTAACAAAAGTTTCAAGTTGGCAGAAATCTGAATGGTCAATAAACATATAGGAAATGTTCTTGATCATGAGCCATATGAGGAATGCGAACAATGAGATACCACTTAACATCCTCAAAGATAGCCTAATTCAAAAGATCAAAAAGCAACAAGTGTTAGAGGGATTTTAGTGAAATAGGAACTCTCATCCACTGCTGATGGACCCGTAGGTATGTACAGCCACTATGAAAATTAATTTGTCGATATCTAAAACGGATGGAAAATGAGCTACCATACAAATCAGCAGTCCCCCTACTGGGCCTATACCCAGAAAAGGCAAGAAACAAACCATGGCCAGATACCTATGTTCCAATGTTCATTGCATCTCATTCACAATTGCAAGGAGTTGGAAACAACCCAAATTTCCATCAACAGATGAATGGATTTAAAAACTGTGGTACATACATGCAATGGGGTACTGCTCATCGCTGAAAAGCAGCAATGAAATGTATGAAGCACATCACCATATGAGAAGAACTGGAGGAAATTAATGCTAAGTGAGGTAAGCAAAGCACAAAAGGACAAGTACCCCATAGGTTCGCTGAGGTAAGTTTTTAAAAAATGCAAAAGGAGCACAAAGAAAAAGCTACTGTATACAAACGTTGCTGGGGTGAGGTCCAGGTAGTATGACAGGGGCAAGCCAAACCAGGGATACATATGGTAGCCAACTAAAAAGGAGGGTGGGAGGGGAATTAAAAAACAAATGGGTAGTGGGGGAACAGGGCACTAACTCACCCAAGGGGAGGGTATTGTTTATATCTCCACAGGGAAAGAGGAACCAGACTTCAACCTGGTGCTCCAAGATGTGAAGGCAACATACATTCTCAGAAGCCCCGACAGGGGCTCCCTGTGAATCAGCATTGACTAGATGACAATCAGTTGGCAGTGAGAGCAGGTGTAGACATCCCTGGTGATTCCGACAATTGAGCATTCAACTGCTAGCAGAAAGACTGGTACTGAAAGCTCACAAAGGACAGCTCAGAAGATTCAGCCTGCTAATTTGTTTCTGAGAAGCCACAGTCTTGAAAACCCTACTCTTCACATAGAGGGGTCACCATGCGGCAGGCTGGCTCAAGAGCAACTAAATCAACAACAGAGCAGACATCGAAGCAATACCATGAGGACATTGGCCTTTTCTTTTATCTGGGCTCACTCATTAAGAATACCTACAAGAAGAATACTGGTGAAATAACTGATTTCTGAATTTGGTGTTTCAGTAAACAACTGATCATCAGGCCTTTGAGAGAAGAATCAAACTCAAGGATGTCACAAGCATTCTATTTTGTCTCTTAAGAGGTCAAAAGGATGAGTGTCTCAAAACACTATTATGAGGATTAATGTACTTTGGGCAACACAATACAAGCCCTTCAGATTATCATATTTATATAAAATCCAAAGTAGTCACAATGTGTTAAAAATCTGATAACTGCTCTTGAAGTTAAAAGTCAGCACTTCCAATATAAAAATAATTCTGTATTATGTCCTCTGAAGCTGCAAACAATTTAGGAATGTGAAATTTGATGTTCCAATGACACATCATGCCAAGGGGGGGAAATTAGATCTAGATATGAAATAGAGGACACCTGGAGACAGATGAATTGGAAAGTGAAATTTGAAATGAATCTTTGAGCTAATGCATAAAGGTCTTGAGTTAAACGTTTTACCCATGCTTCCCTTTCTAATTTCATTTGTTTCCTGCGGCTGCTTTTAATTGTCATGATGGTTTTAATGCTAAATCTGTGTCTGTGAAGAATGAGATCTGTTGCCATACCTGTTTCAATGGTGATGATTCCTAACAATGCTGGCTAGAGTTGCTTAATCATCTCTCATGAATCTTGGAAGAAACTGATTGACAGTCACCATTGTACAGATGAAATGCCCAATTACTTTCTTCCCTACCCCCAAACCCAAACCCATTGCCATTGAGCATCGTCAGACACATGGTCCCCCTGTGTCAGAGTGAAACTTCTCCATAGGGGTTTCTCCAGTATCATCTTAAGGAAAAGTTCCTAGAGAGGCACAAATTGCTTGCACTTTACTACTAATCTAGAGGTTGGCCATTTGAGCCCATGCAGAAGTAACTCAGCATAAAAGCATAACTCACCATGCTTCTATAAAGATTATAGTCAGGAAAACTTGACAGAGCAGCTCTACTAGGGTGCTCAGGTTCGCTGTGCATCTAAACTGACTCTGCAGCAACTGCCAACAATCTTACCAAATCATATCAAAAGGAGATCTTCCAACCTTTCTTTTGAAGTCCTTCTGAGTGCATTCCAACTGTCAGCCTCGGTTAGTGTAGCACCAACTGCGCCACGTAGCCACCTCCCCTCCCCTCTTGGAGTAGAAAAAGGGCTTCGGGGAGCTATCACACTTCCATAATTTAGGGCTTACAGAGCCACCATTAATTTCAAGTTTCAATCCTGTTGTATCTGAGGTAGCTGCAAGGAAAATAAAAATTTCACAGCACACTAATGGACACTTGCAAAATCTATGATTTACTGTGCTCTATTTTGCATCATGCCAAAGTATAAACACATTCTGGAAATAAAATGATCGGGAAACTGAATTTTGGGAAAATTGACATTACTGCTTAAGTTAAAACTAATCACAAAAATATATTTCTGGCCATCAGTCTAGCTGACAGTCAATAAATATAATCAATGTAACTGGCTCCCATTGAAGCAGATGATCCGTGTTGATTATGCAGAAGACTAAACTGAGTTTACACTGACGCCAGGAGATTTACTCAAATAAATATAGCAAATCCTGCAAAAGCCAGAACCTGCATAAAGTTTAATCCTATGTATGTTTAATCTACTTCTTTCTAATTCTGGAATTATTCAATTTAGAACTGCAGGTCAATGTGTCACTGTTATGTAGCCTTTCTGTACACAGACATATACAATCCAAAGCAAAAAATCAACACCCTGCCATTGGGTCCATGCTGACTGATAGCAACCTCACAGGATAGGTTGGAATTACCCCAAGGAGTTTCCAAAACTTTCTGCAGTCTTTCTCTGGAGAGTAGTTGGTGGTTTCAAAGGGTTCACCTTGCAATTAGCAGCCCAGTGTCTAAGAACTACGCTGCCCTGGCTACATGGTTTCATATCTATCATCAAATGACCATGTCAAACTCCATAAGTGAAGTGCTTGTGGGAAAGGTGGCAGAGTTTACCTCAACTTGAACTTGTGTGAATGTGTAGGATCGAGTCCAAGCTATCAATCAGGTCACAGTTTGATGATGCCAACTTGGAGATGGGGCGTTTTAGTAAAAGGAAAAGTGGGATCTCTCTCGCTCTATCTCCCCCCTTTCTCCTGCCTCCTGCTGAGACTCTGTGTCTGCCCCATGAGGGCTACTGACCATGGGAATCAGCCTCCAAGCTGTGGGCATTCAGCCCTGTTTCAATTGATCTTGGATCCACATGATTCTGCACCCACAGGGCATGTGATCTCCCGGCATCTTGCTTCACCTTTCTGTTTCATTGGCATTTGGCGACATGTGTTTGAAAAGGGTTTCAGCTAGCATAGGACATAAGGACTTGAACTCTCCTGGGCTGCGATATCAAGTTCTTTCTTATACATATAAAAAGGTCACTGCTGTTATTTATATCGACAACCCAGCCGAACACATGAACCTTGTAAATAAGGTGTATGCAACCCTAACCTTGAAGATTGCATAAGAACTCAGAGCAGGGTACATCTTTACTCCTGGACCACATGGACTGAGAACCAAGTACTTCCAAAAGACAATGCAAGAGAGAATGCTGCAGCATGTCTTAGGTAGAAACAGAGAGCAAGGAACAGTGGCAGAAACATGACAGCAACAAACACAGGAGAAACAGGAGATGATCCAGGGCCCTTTCTGGTCAATGGAGCAAGTAAAAAAAGGAGGTTTCCTGGCACCGAGTGATGTCTCTCCTGTCCTACTGCTAGACTTGGAAAGGACAGCTGGTGCTAGAATTGGCAAAAAGCTTAAAATGAAGAGTTATATCTCACCTCGGCCTCAAAGGTATAAGCCTTGGACTGATGCTAATTTCTCTCTTCCTCTCGTGAAGTTAGAAGAAGCTAGATGCCTTTGCAACCCATTTTTTTTAAACAGGAACCCATTCAAAGATATAGGCATTAGCATATGTTTGAAGGAAATGTAATTTAATCCATAACAACAATGAAGTCCGTGTTAAGACAACCATTAGGGAATGGAACATGATCTTGGGCTAGGAGTAGTAGAAAGATATTGTCCTCCCACGCTGAAGATGGAAAGGAACTTTGTAAGTTCTAGAACCAGAATAGAAAAGGTTTGATCATGAATAAAAGAAGGAACCTAATCAATGGCAGGGAAAGAATTAGAAGGAAGCAAGAATCCTCCCTAACTACACTCTACCCCCACCCTTTAGGGCATCTGGTGGTGCTGTCCTTTGGTAAACGCAACCCCAAACCAGGAAACAGGGGAACCCATTGATGTCACCCTTCAAAGTGTCTGTGGCAGAGAATAAGAAGCAGGGCAATAGAAGTTATCGTCAGAGGGGCAAGCAGCAGACATCCAGCTCAGCTGCAATGAAAGTCACTTTGAACTCCACTTAACAAGGAAAAGATTTGCTTAGCCAATTAACAGTAAAACAAGATGTACACAGATAATTAAAAACACTTAAAAGAATCGATCCTTTTAAAACACTCTTTCCCTAAAAAAGCATCATTTGGGGGATGGGGTGAGTTGTGAGGAGTCTTATAAATCATTCCTTGAAAACAATAAAAATAATTCTTTCAGAAGTCTTAAGACAACATTCATTGTAATGTTATCATTATAAACACAGAAACTGCTTTTCTTTATAAATGCTCCATCATCCCTAAATCTAATTAGTAAAAACTCTGAATTTCCAAATTTATCTGAATTAGTCAGATTTTAATGTGTCAAAGGTATATTCAAATAAGCAAATATATTCTTTTTAAAATTTATATAATCCACCAAAAGGTCCATAGAAATGATTGGCTTAAATAATATGAATAGATATAAAAATTCTTCAAAATGTCTTTCTGTGACTTCACAGCGCCCTCGTCTCATTAATTTGCTACTTCTTCTCAACATCAACACTCAGTTCCATAAAAGCCTTATTTTATTTATTTGATTTTTTTATCTCTCTCTGCCTCCCTCCTACGCTATGTCGTGTATCTGTTCATCCCTGCGCCTAGGAAGAGATAACCCTGGAACTTACCTCCTCTTTACATCATTCCACCTTTTTTTTTGGAGGAGGGGGCTGAGATAATTCACGAATTAATTTTATTTAAGTGGGTTATAAAGGCAACTTTTTGAGACACTTGACAATGTTACCAATTGCTTTCATATTATTATTTTTTAAGTTTGATTTTCCTCTTTTAAGCTTATTACTCTCATTCTACCATTTCCAAGAGGCACAGATTTCTTTCTCACATGTGCTCTTAAAACAGACAAACAACTTACCCCTTTTTATGTAAACTTTTGTGTTGTTTTAAAATGGGTCTTGATTTACATGCCATTAAATCTTCAATCAGACTAGAACCAATCGGTTCCCATACTTTTCTTTTTTTAATTTAATTTTTTTTTACTTTTCTAATACATTATATACATTATTCAAGTTTAAATAATGCCACATACACACACACACACACATATATATATATATATATAAAATTTGGAACAGTGCTTTTTCATAAGGAAGTCATGCCCCATACTTTTATCATCTGATAATACGGCACACAAGCTTTATTTAAAATTCTAATTAAAAAATTGATCACCTGAAGAAACAGAACACTGAAACATTTTCAAGCAATCAAGGTAGCATCTTAAATAAGGATCCAAAAGGATTATGACACAATGTTCAAGAACTATATGAATTCCTGCAAGATAAGATACGCATGCAGATGTACTTTAGGGGACCCCAGGGCAATTTGTTTTGGAACACAAGTATAATATTTTTCAATTTTTTTTAATTCATCAAACTTTTCTCTAAATTACCTGAGGTCACTGGGCTTCACAAACTAAGCAACAAATCTTCTTCATTATAACAGAGCAATTTGAATTAAGGCACAAACGTTGACCCTGAAATATAAGGGTAAGATGTCTACTAACAGATGTTAACAAGATGTCTACTACTTGTAAAGAACTGCTGCTGTTTGTGCCTTATCACCGTGAAGAGTCACAGGGGCCACTCAGGGTAGTCTCTTAGAAGGAAAAGTTCAAAAAACCCATTCCCTGTCGCTTTTGTCACTCCCGTGGAAACCACTAAGAGCAGAGCAAATCCTCCCACACAGGTGAAGAAGGCCCTGGGAACATGATGACAGTGCTGAGCTACCCTTTCTGTAGATTAGAGTGTGCGTCCTATAATTTCTTTTCTAAAAATCTCATACCTTTATCTAAATCAGATTATTTTTAAAACAATTGTTTAATAGGTGTTTTGAATGTCAGAACCAGTAGATATAAAAAATAAAAATGAAAGGTCCAGAGTCTTTTAAGTTTGGTCTATGATATACCCTATTTCTTTCTCCTGAATACTGACAATCCATTTTGCTTAGTGAAGACACAGGGGAATTTTACAGTTTTTTTAAATCTATTTAACATAGATTAAGTCTGTCCTTTGCCATGCTAATTTGAAAATGAAATTACTTAATTTTCCCCTCAGAATATTTATAAATATATATTAATGCATCCCAGTACCTGTTTAGTAAACGTTCCTTGAGGTGATTCAAATTTTTAATTACTTTAATTATATAAGAAATACAAAAAAAGAAATACAATATAGGTCTAATAATATGTATCAAAATATTCTTTATCTTACCTTCATAGTAAAAAATGCAGTGTTTGTTTTAGCAATTTCTCTACTCAAATCACTATTTCTTGTTTTTTTTTTACCTAGTTGAAGAAAGGCATAAACTCTTTACTTTTCTCAAAGCACATCTTTTAAAGGTGAAGTCATGACTCTCATGTTAAGATAAATGAATGCATTGCAGCCTTTGTTTAATTTATTAATTACTGAAGGTACCAGTAAGATGCTGCAGTCAGTTCAAAAAAGAATTCAAAGAATCCCCGTAAGAAGGTAATCAGAGATGCTGCAGTGAATTTACAAATAGATTGCGTCTCCACTGGATGCAAATCATTTGCATTTCTGTGGACAAGACTCATTTGTATTACTAATTTTTCTACAGTTTACACAACTATAAAGTAGCTTGAGGGCAATGAAGGTTGAGATACCCTAGGAAGGTAAAGGGCAATCTTTTGCTTTTTCCACTTTCAAAATTTTTCCTGACACTTTTTAATTTAAAAATTACTCCATTGAATTGTTCATTCTTTATTAGAGATTTTGCATACCCTACCAATATCCTTCTCAAGACCTCTATATGTTGTGCTCTATCTTAGATTACTGGAGCTTCTTCTTCTTCTTTACATAACTACTATCAACTAGTAGCTTTACCCTGGCCTATGAGGTAGCTCTGAGTTAGACTGGCCAGGAGTGGGGTTGTATCATGAAAGAAAAGCTTCAAACCCCAAGTTTCCATATTAAAGAATGTACATAGACTCAGTGGCAGTAAGTTTTTGAGTTTATGAACAAAATGATGATGCAAGAAGCATCCAAAGAAGATGGGAGAAATGAACAGTCATTGTACCAAAAAGAATTGTTCAGAGAGAGAAAAAAAGAATTTCCGAGGTTCAGAGGTTCTGTGATCAAGAATTGAAGCTATTGAAAGAAATCCAAGCAACACTGAGACATTGTCAAAAAGAAAGGGGGAGGAATCAAGAAATTGATGGGCTGAAAATTAAAAAGCTTCAATGAATTGATGTGGTGCCAGAGGCACTCATGAGTCTAAGCCAATAAATTTGGCATATGGTCTCTTCAAGTGACTGAAATAAGTCCATATTTGTGCCCATTCCAAAGAAAAGTGATTCCACCAGAATGTGGAAATTATCAAACAACATCTTTAGTACCACAGGCAAGTAAAATGCTGCCAAAGATAATTCAAAAGAAGCTGCATCAGTACATCCACGGGGAATGGCCAGAGATTCACAAAAAAACAGAATGAGGAATGTCCTTTTAAAATCAAGTGGATCCTGGTTGGAGGTAGATAGTGCCAGAAACATGTTTACTTGCATTTCATTTTGACTATACAAAGGCAATTAGCCCTAAGAACCATAACAAACTATAGATAGCTTGAAGATTCTAGAATATTTAATTGTGTTCAAGCAGAACCTGTGCACAGACCAAAAATGGTTGTTCTAACATTCCCTTAAGCCACTGAGAGAATACTTATGGTTTAAAATCAGGAAAGATGTGTTAAGATTGTATTCTTCTACCATACTTAATCAATTTGAATTCTTATTATTTAAATATTTTGAGAGGCAAAAACAAAGAGGAAGGAGACAAAGAGGAAGATTCATTAATAACATGACATATTTACTCAAAGTTGCTTGCAGAAGGCTAAGAGGACTTGTAACATTTACTAAGTTAACAATCTATAGTCTTCAATATGGGTTACAAGTCAATATAAAGAAAATGAAATTCAGCTGAGCCCCAGTGGTATAGTGGTTGAGTGCAGGACTGCGGCCCACTGGCTTGGCAATTCAAATCCAGCAGCAACTCTGCAGGAGCAAGGCTAGGCCTCCCACTCCCCCCCAAAAAAAGAATAGAAAACAAAATTCCTCACAACTGCATCAACAAAAATATCATATTATAAATTAGGAAAAGAGTGAAGTTGTCAAGGATTTCATTTTACTTCCATATATAATCAACCATCATTCCAGCAGCTGTCAAGTAATCAAAATATGTATTTTGATAGGCAAACCTGCAGCACAAGACTGCTTTTAACCTTTAATGTGCAACAACTTCCCCTTGAAAACTAACCTGACCAAACCATGGCATTTTCAATCACTGCACATGCATATGAGAGTTGGATAATGAATAAAGAAGACAAAAGGATAGCTGGTGCATTTGGGTTATAGTTTTGGTGAGGAATATCAGATAGTCTATAAGAACAACCAACAAATGCATTTTAGAAGACATACAGCCAGAAAAATCTTTAGAAAGGAGGATGAGGAGGCATTGTCTTTCATACGTCAGGCATGTTTTGGAGAGATCGGTACCTGTAAAAGGACATCATGAGTGGTCCAGTAGGGAAATTCTCAACAAGACTATGTGACACAGTGGACAGCAACAGTGTCCTTTAACAAGACAATTGTGAGGATGGCACAGGTCCCAAGTCAGTGTTTTGTTGTGCCTACGAATCAAAACCAACTCGACAAGTTCTGACAACATATCTGATGATTACATTCATTATTTCACTTACATATCACAATAGAATAGGATTTTTATCGATAAGGAGCATACTCAAACTGTGATTATGTGGTCCCCACAGTCATGCAAAACATCAGCAATGAAGCTAAAGTTTGAGTCAAGCTTGGCTCCCAGTTTCATAATGCTAACGAGCATGCCAATATTTAAATGTGTGTTAAAATGCTGCTGATAAGAAGTGGAGTATAACACCCAAATAATAGCTATATCCTATGGTAAGTGCTAATAACTAACTGAATGCATTTATCTGTAAAATTTTGAAGAATGATTCTCTCTGCACACAGCAAACTGAGAACTCTCAACCCAAGCACCAAACTTTAAGACATACACTAAGCAAATTTATACTTTGTATAAAGACACTAATTAGAATTTAATGCAAAAAGAATGTTCATTGTAGGGAAGTATGCCTATAGACGATAAAATACACTCACCTTAGCTTTACCATGAGACTGGATCTTATTTAGAAAATATATCTTAAGTCTAATCACTGGGACACAGCAAAAGCATTTATCAAGGAAGTTTGATATCAATACATGCACACATGAAAAACAAGAAGACTTATGGTGGATATGCTGGCACAAAATATACCTATTAGAGCAGAGTTAACAGGACAATCCTACTAAAGCAAAGGGAAATAAATAATAAAAATCAGGGCTGTGATACAGGAGAGGGAAAACAAGAACACTATGGGGAATATAAATGCAGCTAAGAGTTGGTTCTTTGAAGGGATTAGCAGAATTGATAGACCACTGGCAAACCCAATCGAAGAAAAGAACAAATTTCGATAGAAGAATAAGGGATAAAATAAGATGAACATTACAAAGCCCCAATCACTTCTCCATTTCTCCAGTCAACATCCTTGAATTCTGTTCTATCCATGATTATACTCATATAGCGTGTATAAAAAATTATCTAGAAAAATAAGTGAGGTTGCAATTATATGGCTGATGAGTCAAAGCAAAGGATGTAATTTTTTTTTAATTTAGTTGTGTCTTACAAGATTAGTATCCCCCGGTGGCGTAGTGGTTGTGTGCGGGACTGCAGCCCACAGAGATGGAGGTTCGATTCCAGCTCCATGGAGCAAATGCTGGGCCTCCTACTCCCACCTGAGGGCAGTGATTCCCCCCCCCCCCCAAAATAAAGATTAGTATCTACCTTACCAGACTTCATTCAGTCAAATAAGAATTAAAAAGTTAAAGACTGTTTAGACATGAAAAAGAAAGAGAAAGCACTTAAAATATATTGATAAATTTTATAGTAGTTTTGTTCTAGTGGTAAATAAAATAATTACTGGCAAACTCATAAAATTCTACACTCACTTTCTATAAGTCTCAAGTTGTGCTAGTGACCAGGACTGTTAGTTTTACATAATTTGT
>PVJH01029401.1:0-14191 GCA_004026705.1 Nesogale talazaci
CATTTCTCTGTCTCCTACTGCCAGCTCCCCCCGCCTTTCTGTCTTATTTCAGCCTCCTTCGCAGGGCGTGCGGGTGCGGCATTCGGGCCCCACCCTGTCCCCTACATCCTCGGCCCCTTTCACCCCTTTCATCCCCAGGGGCCATGCTGAGAAGTTGGGGGTTCAGACTGAGTCGGCGTACCCAAGTCAGGAAGGTGGTCGGAGTGGGGCTTGGTACACGGCCCTGATTGGTCAGCACCACCATTTCTTACCTTGCTCTTTATAATTTTGGTATTTTCTTCATTAAATATGAAGAAACCATTGTGCATCCTCTTTATTTAGTAGTTGAATGCTCCGACACTATCTTTTGGTCCCTTGGTGTACACACCTCCCAATTTCTCCTCCCAGGGTCTCGGTCGCCTCAAAATTCTTTGGGCCCCGCCCGAGTTTTCCCTTGTCCGACCCTGTCCATTTATTCCTCGAAGATCTCTCCATTTGTGTTTCTCTGACTCACTCGCTGATGTCTTGAGCGGTCTCTGTCTCCATCTCTGCCCCCCCCCTTTTACTTCCCCCCCAATCCCATAGTCTCCATGTCTCTCTCCCTCCCCACCCGTCTTTCCTCTCTCCCGCCCTCCTTTCCCCTTCCCTCCACTCCACCTCCCGGCCCCGCCCGCTGTCTCAGACACCCTGCTGGGCTCTTACCCCGTTGCCCTGGTAACCGCCCCCCATTCCGGTCACCTCCACTCCCTTCCCCCTTCCAATCACCGCCACCAACAACCTCCATCCACCTTCCTCCTATTTTTCCCCAGAGCCAATAGCAACCCTGTTGCCAGGTGGAATGCTCATTTGAATCAGCCAATCCAGGAGCCGAACCGCTCGCCCTGCCTTATATGGGGATGTGAGGAGGGCTATTGCCCCCCCCCCCCCATTCCAGCCCCACGGGGCACCAACCCTTCCAATGTCCCTCCTCTTTGCCCTGTGGGGAGCCAAGGACCCTTTCGCGCGTCCTTTTCGGAGGGTTCTGGCCTCGCGTGCGTGCCTCTAACTGGGACCAGTAGGGTTAGTCTTGGGTGGGGGCAGGACTGTGGGCTGGGCCTCCAGGCCGGGGGTGGGAAGGAGGTGTGATTAGGGAAGGGGGGCGGAGGAAGCGGGAATTTTGCCCAGGGAGGGGTGTCTAGGAGCGGAGGCAGCTGCAGTGGAAAATTCCAGGGAGATGGCGAGGCCGCGAACGGGAATCCTGCCCCTGGGCCCATGGGAGCGCCTCGAGAAGGAGCGAGCTTGAACACCAGGGTCCCTGTGTCCCAGGGGGAAAATCCAGAAAGCCGGCGGAGGCCTGGATCGCATGGCCTGCCTGTGTGGGCACGCGTCCCTGCGCCTTCCCTTGAGGTTGGACGACAAACCGGGCTCCTGGAATCTTGAGTTCTTGCGGGAAAGAAGCTGGCAGGAAACTTGGGACAGACGGACGGACGGACGGACGGAGAGCGTGCGGGCAGCTGGAAGGCTGCCCCGCCGCGCCGCCGTCGGTGTCTGGGCCTCCACGGTGCATTTGCGCCCTAGTCTCAAGGGCTGGTGCAGACCTGGCTCTTCCCAGAATCCTGTGACTCCACAGTTCGGTCGAGAATTCCCGCTCTAGTTGAGTGGAGAAACCCGTGCTGTGTAACACGTTTTCTGGAGGTGGGAAAGGGTGGCCAGGCGAGGTCAAGGGCCGCCTGAGCCCGGCGGGAATGGCAGACATCTGTCTGGCCTAACATTCCAGAAATTTCCCTCGCTGTGTGGACCTTGTGTAATTCCAACTAGTTCCCTCTTATTCGCAAATTCTTTCCTCTTTTCAGCGTCCCGGAGTTTTCTGTTGACTTCTGTGAATGATCGTTCCATGATAAGGCAGGCCTCAGCGGACAGGAACCTGTGCGTTGGGTGTGCCAACGAGTCCCCATTGCACTCCGTATCCCCATTCCACACTCAATGACCGCATTTTTTAATTCCTTAGTTTTTCCTTTTTTTTTTTTTTATCTTTTCAAAAACTCAGCACTGAACTTTTAGAGAGAGAGAGAGCGCGGCACCTACTCTAACCGAACTTGATCGTGCGAATGCAGCCTTCCTTGGTGTTCAAAAAGTAAATCATCTGTACAACAGTAAGGCACCTTCATCAGGAGTCCCACGAGCCAGTCACAACCATTGCCGTATTCCGCGCACACCTAAACTCATTTCCAGTGAGAAACTTCTAACTTGCCCTTTTGCTCTCTCTATGAAGCTTGAACGTGTACATTTTAACAGACTGTTACGGAGGTCCTTGTCAAGAAACCCGGCTGAGCCCCGGTGCGTAGTGGTTGTGAACAGGACTGCGGCCCACTGGGATGGAGGTTCGATTCCAGCTCCACAGGAGCAAAGGCTGTGCCTCCTACTTCCACCACCAGAGGGCAGTGATGCCCCCCCCCCAAAAAAAATAAAGATTACAACCTAGTCAAGAAACCCTGGTGGTGAAGTTTTGTGTTGAAGCAGCTCACTGTAAGGTCAGCGGTTCAAAACCACCAACAGCGACTCGGAAGAAATGAGGCTTTCTAGTCCCATAAAGAGTTACGGTCTCAGAAACCCCTAGGAAAGCAGTTCTCAACCTGTGGGTTGGGACCCCTTCGGGGGTTGAACAACAGGAGTCCCCTGATTCGATAACAGTAGCGAAATGACAGTTATCAAGTAGCAACGAGAATTATTTTGTGGTTGGGGGGGGGGGTGTCACCACAACATGAACTGTATGAAAGGGTCGAAGCATGAGGAAGGTGGAGAACCACTGCTGTAGGCGTAGCCCTACTATGTACCATAGGGTCCCTATGAGTTGGCAAGGTGGGGTTAAGCACCATACTACGTGTTAGGAACGAGTGTAAAACTGGGCCCTTGCCCTTGAGGGACAACTGGAGAACGTCAAGGGCCAAAATACACATTAAAGGACAGGTGTTCAGAGCTCTCTTTCCACTGGACCATCTCCACAGATACCTTCTTCTCTGGAATGTCTCTCAGATACCTCCTAACTTTACAAGCCCTATTGTTCTCCTCCTTTCTTCTCAACTCCAAGCAGACGTCCCCTTGTGGTTCCCTCATCTTCACCCATGTCTGCTTTTCAGGTTCCCCTGAAGGTCCTACTGCGGCCCTGGGCACTGGAGAAGGAGAACGCACGAAACCCGCTGAGGCACCCTTTGGTACCCTCGCTCAGTTTTAACCAAGTCCCCCTTCTTTCTCTGGGACTAGAAGCCAACTTAGCACACTGTCCGAATCCACAGTGGGCCTCTTCTGGCTTGGGTTCTTCTCATTAACTATGGGTTGCCTGGTGGCCAATGTCTTTTATGTTAAGAACTTTGAGCTCAACCAGAATTTCTGTGGCTTCTACTTCCTCAAGAGCTTCCTCCCCAACAAAAATAACTGGTTTTACCGTTGAACCTCTCCCCTGGCTTTGGAGGAGCCTGTCCTGTTCCCAATGTCCGCCATGACCTTCACAACAAAAATAACCGTTTGCCGGGGCCCACAGCCATTTCTTGCCCTTCTTCCAACTTCTCTGTGCGCATGCTCTAAACAACCATGGAGCAGGCCTTCGACAGTGATGGATGCCTTCCAGCTGTGCAGTAGAACTTTCTGTGGTGGAGAAAGTAGCTTCAGCCACTGTGGTTACTGAGAACTTGAAACGTGATTGGTGCCTGAAGAACTGAATCTTCCACTTCAATTCCATTTTAAGTAGTTTAGGTTTTAAAAGTCACAGGTGGCTCGTGGCTCCCCGTTTTTTCAGAGGGTGGGGATTTGGGAACTTGGTTCTGAACTGCCTCTGCTTCCTCCACCTCGTTTCCCAACCCCACCCACTCTTGTCCCCAGAAGGTCAGAGAGCATCTTTACCACAGAGGTATTTGTTCAGAGTGTCCACATTTTCGACAGACTGATAACAGAGGAGAAAGAAATCAAGATGAAAAGACTAGGAAGGGCTGAGCCCTGGTGGCCTAGTGGTTGTGTGCGGGACTGTGGCCCACAGGGGTGATAGTTCAAATCCAGCAGCAGCTCTCCAGGAGCAAGGCTGGGCCTCCTATGCCTCCAGGGCAGTGATGCCCACACACACACACACACACACACACACACACACACACAAAGAAAAGACTAAGAAAGATGGGACCAGGACTGATAACTGGAGAATTATGTATCCCAGGAGGTAAAAGACTAGGCTTGGAAGGGCTCAGATACCATGAGGAGGAAGTGTCCTTGTGGACTGAACTCTTCTGGGTAAACCCATGCTCCAACATCCTGTTCTCATTGTTGACACTCTACAGTCTCCCATTGTGTTTTTTGTTTTGTTTTTTTCATTTATAAATTCATTTTATTTATTTGATTCCTTTCTTTCTTTTTTTGGTTTGGTTTTTGGGTTTTTTTGTGGGCATCACTGCCTCTGGTGGTCGTGGGAGCTACCCAGTGCTGCTCCTGAGAGCCGCCGCTGGATCTGGACCGCCAAGCCCACGGGCCGCAGTCCCGCACTCAACCTCTTACACCACCGGGGCTCAGCCCTCTTTTTTCTTTTAATCTTTTTCCTACTCTCCCTTTTTTCAAAATAAAACATTTTATTGGGGGCTCATAGAGCTCCTATCACAATCAATACCCATGTCAATTTGTATGCAGACCATATTTGCACATATGTTGCCATCATCATTCTTGAAACATCCTCCTTCTACCTCCCACCCGCCCCCCTCCCCCCCCACCCCCCGGCCCCCAGCACCTCCCAAACACTGGTGCTGCTCAAATGTCCATCTCTCACCTGGCTTGGTTCTGGTCACAGACTAGCTGGGCCCTCCAGGGCTCCCCCAACCCAGCAGTCCCCACTGCGGTCTCCTTGTGCTGTTGCTTTCCCTTAAAGGCACTGCCCTGCACCACTCATTCATACCAAGACGTGCGGTTTCTAACGTTAGCTTTCCTTTCCTTCCCCGGGTTCTCCGCCCGAGTGGCCGCCACCCCTCACGGACTCTGACCTTAAGCTCTTTAGGTTTTCAGGCATGACTGAAGGATTTGTGTGTGTCTTCAGAAACTCACTCCCGTTCCCATATCTATTAAATTAGAGGGGATCAACAACATTCCCTTCAGCGAATACACTTGAAAAATCAACGTTGGACCTAAAGTGTAAAAATAAACTTTATAATGTTTCTAGTTAAGACGTTGATAGCTGTCCCGTGTCTATAGAATAAAGGCGAGGAGCAAATAGGAGATCTGAGATCTGATCCCTTTGAACCTGTGAGCAGCCACCTCTCTGCCTACTGCGGGCTCAAAAACTTTGCTTCGGAGATCTCCGTCTGCCTCACAACCAAACACCGAACCCCCTGTCATGGAGTCGGTTCTGACTGAAAGCAACCCTCGAACAGGGCGCAGTGGAACTGCCCTCTTGGGTTTTCGAGACTGTAAATCTTTATGGGAGCGTACAGCCTCATCTTTGTCTCAGGAAGCAACTGATGGTTTTGAACTGCTAACATTGGTATAGGTGGCCCAACTCCTAACTCACTGCATCACCAGGGCTCCTATTTAATTCTCCCCAAATGTGGCAAACACCTACGTCTTTGCACTCACAGAATCTATTTGGGGTGCTCTCGACTCCCTCTGTTCTCCTTGACTCCCCTCACCCCCACCCCAGTCATTCACTTCTCCTTGTAAACCAATTTTTCCCTTGCTGCCTTCATCCCAGGTTTATCATGAATGACTTACTGGCTCCCTTCCCTAGACTGTGGGGCAGATACCATGCCTTTCCTTTTATCCCTAGCACAGCATTAGCAGCAGCGAGTTACCAAATTTCAGTCCTTAATGCCCAAGGTAATCCTGGGAGATCCTGCCCTCCTCCACTGGGGTGTCTTCTTGGAAGAATCAAAAGACAGACACTGGACATCCCTTCTCCCTGCCTTCTGTGGTTAGCTTTGAAGAGTGAGACTGTCCAGATCTGATTAGCCAGATGGTCAGACCTCTCTGGCCAGTCATGATTCCGTCTCCATTCAACCTGGACTTGTATGTGGTCGGTACTGTACTCAGCCATGCTGTAAGCACATGGTTCTATGGTTTACATTCATTTTTCCAGGCCAGAGACCTTGGTGGTATCTATGACTCCTCTCTCTCATCCTGAACATCTGGGTCAGCAACAAATTGTTAGCTCCATCTTCAAAATAAGCTTCTAATCTGATCACTTCTCAGCACTCTGGCTACTGCTCATTCCACGCCTCTGTCCCTCACCACCAGATTATGGCAACAGCATGCTAATAGGCCTTTCCATCTCTGGGCTGCTTCTCATAGTCTGTTCTCTATACATCAGCCAACATGACCCCTCAGACACCTCACCAAGGCCTACAAACTCCACGTGATTTACTCCTGCTCCTTCAGCACCCTCTTTGCTGTGAGCAAGGGCTGTGCTGCAGACTTCAGGATCTAGGGGCGAGGTAGGCACACCCCACCTTTACGTCTGTCTACGTGGCAAGAAGGGAGCCCTGGTGGTATAGTGGACAACTGAGCTGTTAACCACTCGGTCTGTGGTTCAAAGCCACCAGCTGCTTCTTGGGAGACAGATGGGGCTTTCCACGCCCAGAGAGATTTAAGAGTCTAGGAAACCCGCTGAGCCCCGGTGGCGTAGTGGTTGTGCGCGGGACTGCAGCCCACTGGGATGGAGGTTCGATTCCAGCTCCACGGAGCAAAGGCTGGGCCTCCTACTCCCACCACCTGAGGGCAGTGATGCCAAAAAAAAAAAAAAAAGAGTCTAGGAAACCCACGGGGGCAATTCTATTCTGTCAGAATCACCTCGAAGTCCATGAGTTTGGGTTTGGAGCATGGCGAGGCTCAATACGGGTACTCCCCAGTTGGAAATGGGTCTAAGCCTCACCATCCCACATTTCCATACCTCACCACCACCCGCTTTCATGGCAAAAACCCTCTGAACCTACTCCCCACCCCTGCCCCCAAGTTAGATCAGACTTTGCCCCCCAGCTATTCTTTTTTTGGGGGGGCATCACTGCTCTCCGGTGGTGGGAGTAGGAGGCCCAGCCCCACTGCTGGAATCAAACCTCCATCCCAGTGGGCCGCAGTCCTTCGCACAACCACTACGCCACCGGGGCTCAGCTCCGCTCCCCCCCAGCTATTCTGAACTGGGTTCAGAACATCCCTGGCCTCCTGTTTCTAGATCACTGAAGGGCACTTCAGATCAGTTGAGGTTTCTCTCTCTCTCTCTCTCTCTCTCTCATGCCCACCAGAACTAGATATCAAGCTAGGACTCTCTCCTCCTTCATGGGCCGTCAGTATAGTCTTTCCCTATCCCCTAGCCACTGGGGCTGGTTCTACCCAAATCAACGCCGTGCTGCCAGTCCCCGATGGTTCTCTGCCCCATGGCTCCATTGATTATAACAACTCACAAAAGTCACAGAGACAAGGAGCCCTGGTCACGTAGTGGTCATATATTGGACTGCTGAGCACAAAACCTGCAGTTCCAGAGGTCCAGAGCCCATCTGTAGACAGTGGAATATCTCCCCACAGAGGGCCCACAGGGGTGGGTCACCAGGGTGCAGTAAAGCATCGCTGAAGCACACAGAATTCCTCTGGCTCCTTGATGTTTCCTCACCCCCCACTACCATGACCCCAGTGCTGCTTCCCAGGTTAGACTAGACCGGAACACGTGCACAGGTACAGAAAGGCACGGGAGCTCATGACACACAGAATCCAGGGGCAGGAGTGGGAATAGTGACACCAGAAGGGGAAGAGGGAGAAAGGGGGACCGATCACAATGATGAACACATAGCCGTATAGCCCACTACAGAGGGAAGAACAACAGAAAACGGGAGAGAGACAGTGGTCAATGTGAGAGATGAAAATAATAACAGTGTACAGTCCATCAGGGGGTTATGAGTGGGAGGGAAGAGCTGGTACCAGGGGCTCAGTAGAAAGTAAATGTCTAGAAAAGAATGCGGGGGCTAAGCCCCGGTGGCGTAGTGGTTGTGCGCGGGACTGCGGCCCACTGGGACGGAGGTTCAATTCCAGCAGTGGGGCTGGGCCTCCCACTCCCACCACCGAGAGCAGTGATGCCTCAAAAAAAAAAATTAAAAAAAATTAAAAAATATAAAAAAAAAAAAGAATGCGGGCAGCATGTACACACATGCCTGATTCAACTGATGTGTGGATTGTGATAAGAGTTGTAGGAGCCCCCCCAAAAAAAAATGATTGAAAAACAAACAAAGAAATCAGCAGTTTAGACTGAGCCCTGGTGGCCTAGTGGTTGTGTGTGGGACTGTGGGTCCACAGGATTGGTTGGCGGTTCAAATCCAGCAGGAACTCTCCAGGAGCAAGGCTGGGCTTCCTACTCCCACCAGGGCAGTGATGCCCCTCCCCCCCAAAAAAATTTAAAAGAAAGAGTTACAACCTGGGACCTCCTCGAGGGCAGCTCTCCCCTGCCCCCTAGACTTGCTGTGAGTCTGCACCAGCTCAGTGGCAGTGCTTGGGGTTTGGGTGTCGGACAAGGCCCGGGGGCGTGCATCGTGAGGCTGCCAGCCAGAGCTCAGCAGCGCCGACCCCCGCCATCCCGTGAGAGGGAGCCCGAAAGACCTCCAGCCTCAGAACCCACAGGGGCCTTCTGACCGGTCTTCAGGGTTCCTGTGAGTTGGGGTCAGGCTGGTGGCGCTGAGGGGTGGTTTGCTTTGTTTGTCTCTAAGTTGATTACTTATACAAAGAGGGATTCAAAAAGTTGGTGGAAAATAGCATGAAAAGATAATGACATTTTCCCACAAGCTCCCCTCATATGTGCCGTTTAAAGCATCCGTGAGCTGAGCCCCGGTGGCGTAGTGGTTGTGCGCGGGACTGCGGCCCACTGGGATGGAGGTTCAATGCCGGCTCCCAGGAGCAAAGGCTGGGCCTCCTACTCCCACCACCAGGGCAGTGATGCCTAAAAAAAAAAAAAAAAAAAAAAAGCATCCGTGAAGAAGACATGTGAAGAGGCTTCAGGCCAGACCTGGGAGACTTCCCATCAGCGACCTCCCTTGTCCCTGAGAAGCACATGGATGTTCTCCGACCTGGTTGGGTTTTACTTCCCCATCAATTTTATTGGCATATAATTCACATATACAATTCAATAATTCCATCCCATCAAGAAGAGCTGCACAGTCATCACCACAACCTGTTAGGTTAGAACACTTTCTTCATTCTTTTTGTGTGTGTGTGGGCATCACTGTCCTGGTGGCAGTAGGAAGCCCAGCCTTGCTCCTGGAGAGCTGCTGCTGGATTTGAACTGCCAACCCTGTGGGTCGCAGTCCCGCACACAACCACTACACCACCGGGCCTCAGGCCCTATCTTCATTCTTTTTTTGGGGGGAGGGGGGGCATCACTGCTCTCCGGTGGTGGGAGGAGGAGGCCCAGCCCCACTGCTGGAATTGAACCTCCGTCCCAGTGGGCCGCAGTCCCACGCACAACCACTACGCCACCGGGGCTCAGCCCTCTATCTTCATTCTTTTATCTTATTATTAGCTCTCCACTGTCTCCAGGCACCCCCAACCCCCGCCATGCCCCTATACAAACATTAATGGTTACTGTTTCTATTATGTTTACCAATCCTGGATTTCCTATACAGAAAAAAAAAAAAGACATTTCAAAACAAACAAAAACATCTGAGCCCCGGTCTTTTACCAAGCACACCCTGGATCTGGAACCATTTTGAGTTATAAAACAGAGGGGGGCTGAGCCCCGGTGGCGTAGTGGTTGTGCGCGGGACTGCGGCCCACTGCGACGGAGGTTCAATTCCAGCAGTGGAGCTGGGCTTCCTACTCCCACCACCGGAGAGCAGTGATGCCAAAAAAAAAAAAAAAGAAAGAAAGAAAAATAAATTAAAAAAAATAAAACATAGAGTGCTAATTTTTTTTTTTTTTTGGCATCACTGCCCTCAGGTGGTGGGAGTAGGAGGACCAGCCTTTGCTCTGTGGAGCTGGAATTGAACCTCCATCCCAGTGGGCCGCAGTCCCGCGCACAACCACTAGGCCACCAGGGCTCAGCCCTCACTTGGCTTTCCTTCATTCCCACCACCTGGCGCAGTCTCCTTTGTCTGGAATGTTCTCAGAGCCCTGGTGGCCAATCAGAAGAGCACTCGGCTGCCAAGGCACAGGGCTGTGGAACCTGCCCAAGGCTTTGTAGGGGAAGATGTGGCCGCCTGCTTCTGGAAAGATCTGCCCATGCTGTGAAGTCCAGTGGGGCCATTCTACTTGGTCTTTCCCGGTCACCAGGAGTCTAAGTCGACTACGTGTGGGTACTGACAGTGGCCGGGGTTTGGGAATGTTCTTCCTCCAGCTATTTACCTCACTGTATGCATATTGTTGCTTGCGGGTGACCTTGCTCAAGAGCTTTCCTGCTTGCCCGAGATGTCCACCGGTCCCAGTGAAAGAAAAGAAGGCCGTTATTGTCCAGTTGTGATCAGGGTGACCCCATAGGTACATTATTTTCTTTGTCCCCCACATCCCGGCTCTCTGAGGGACCTCACAGTTCATGAAAAATTCCATTATCCATTTTTTGAGCACCTGTTTTGCAAAAGGCTGTGGATGGCAGCGACGGCCTAAAATCCAATTACAGGGTCCCCAAACACAAGAAGCCTCCACTGAATCCTTTCGATCTTTAACCACGGCTGTAGAGAATCTTGCCTTCAGGCAGTGCCTTGGAAAAGAGAGGCTCTCTACTCTTCTCCAGCCAGCCCAGGGAGGGGTAGTCTTTTAGGGGCTTGGCCTGGGCGTGTCGTTAACGGGGTCATCATACTACAGATGGTCCGGGGACGGAGGGGGGTGGGTCCCACAGTCATGAGTCTTACCATGACTGCCTTGCTTGGAAGACCCTGGGCCAATCCTGCAAGCCCACCTATCTAACATAATGTATGTGTCCCAACTGCACCACCAGGATTCATTTGCCCTGTCGCCCCACTATGGTAACATGCACTGATCTGTGAGTTTCCTCCGTGTTCCACGCCTTATGTAAGCAGTGGTGTGTCTCTGACAAGGGGCCCTGATGGTACAGTGGTCACGCACTGGACTGCAATCTGCAAGGTGCACAGTTCAAAACCACCAGCTGCTCCTCAGGAAACAGACTGGAGGGTCTGTCTCAGAAACCCTCAGTGCTACCCCGCCCTATAGGGTCCCTCGGCTTCCATGGCAGTGAGTCTGGTGGCTTTAAACCCCTGACCCCAGTTTGATCTCTAGCTATTTGGCCTTCCTCATCAGAATATGTCCGCATCTTTGTCTCTTTAAAGACTTAATAGGCTGAGCCCCGGTGGCGTAGAGGTTGTGCGGCGGGACTGCGGCCCACTGGGATGGAGGTTCAATTCCGGCTCCCAGGAGCAAAGGCTGGGCCTCCTACTCCCACCACCAGGGCAGTGATGCCTGAAAAAAAAAAAAAAAAGACTTAATAAATGTTCTCCTTATATATGAGATGGGGGTCTCTTCTGTACCCTAAACACCACGGACTTTTGCAACACCCCTTTTTGTCTTTTATTAAAAGATCATTTTATTGAGAACTCTTACAACTCTTGTTAGTCAGACTTGATTGCATCATGCGACTGTATACGTACGTTGCCTTCATTCTTTTCTACATTTACTTTCTATTGAGCCCTTGACATCAATCAGCTTTTTTCCCCCTCGCCCTCCCCCACTTCTTGAAAAAACACCTGGCCCATAGTAGGCCTTCGAAAAATATTTGTTCCGTTCATGTGGATAAACCACCACCCACACTCAGCCACTTTGATCAGGCAGGAGATTCTGTTTCCCCTCCCTCCCACATCATTTCGCCATCCTGACTCTGTCCAAATGCCAAACGGCCCGGGATTAGTCCAGATGGGTGACCTTATATCGAAAGAGGGCCCCTTTCCCAGCCCAGATCCGCCCTCTCAAGGACATCCTGGCTTTAGCCCCATCTGCTAGAACAGTGGCTGTGAAGTCACTGTTCACTTTGGGGAATCTCACAGCATTTTCTTGGAATTGAAATTGAGGTGGCCGTTACCTTGAGCCTTTAAGGGGTTGTTTTCAGAAAATTGGGGAGCCCTTTACCCTGAGCCCTTAAAGAACTGTTTTCTAAAACACATCTTTTTTCCATTCTCCTTTGAAGAATTACAAGAGACATGTTGGCCTGCTTACTGCAAGGTCAGCAGTTCAAACCCACCAGTCACTTAGCAAGAGAAAGATGAGGCTTTTTTTATTTTGTTTTGTTCTTAATTATTTTATTGGGGGTTCATACATCACTTTTCATCATATATAGTTCAATACATAGTTACATATACTGTGCCACTTGCCTGCCCTCGTCAACATTCTCCCAACATCAGCCTTTCCACTTGGGTCCTTGCTATGAGCCCCAAGATGAGGCTTTTTGCCTCAGAAACCCAAAAGCCGATAGCCATTCTATTTTGTCTCATGTAGTGGATATGTGCCGGAATCGACTGGATGGCATGAATTCGACTTAGGAGACCACCCTGGTCAGCTCCAGCTTACATACCCCGCTTTCCCCAGCCCCTTTGAAGTATCTCCAAATTATGTTATCTAGTCACAATAACTATACAGTTACACAAATGCCCAGCATGTCTCCGATGTCTGTACTTTTGACACTTTTCTCCCCAATACTGCTTCTCATCTCTAGCAAGACTCATTCTCCATCTTTTTACACTAGTGGTGGGCACTCCTCTCTCACACAGGCCACTGAACGGAGAGAGGAGGACGGGAGGGCGAGGGTGACTGAGCAGACAGACAGACACACAAACTCTTGATGTGGGGGGCAGGCAGGGAACTTGGAAAATTATCCCCCTCATTTTCCGTAGTGGATGCTTGCCTGTCTGCTCTGTCCCAGGGACTGGGAGCGTGGGTCTTGGATTTCCTTCACCTCCATCCCCACCTGCTTGATGACAGCGGACTTTTATTTTTTTTAAGGCATCACTGCCCTCAGGTGGTGGGAGTAGGAGGCCCAGCCTTTGCTCCTGTGGAGCTGGAATTGAACCTCCATCCCAGTGGGCTGCAGTCCCGCGCACAACCACTACGCCACCGGGGTTCAGCCCGGAGGACTTCTTTTTTAAGCAGAGGAAAGGCCCAAGTTTGGAGCACTGTCTCATGGTTAGAAGCGAAGCTGTGATTTACGAGCACTCCTAGGAGGCGTAATACATTCATTTTAAATCCTGCGAAAGTTGAACTGATGGGCAGGTTCTTCAGTTTGGGGTGGCAGAAGAGAAAGGGCATTTTAGGGCACCCTATAGCTGTAGAGAGAGGCCTCCCTGGGGTGAAGCTTGATCACATTCAAGCTGCTTTTGTTTTCTGCAAGAAAGGGGCAGCTGCGTGAAGAGGCTGCCCGCAGAAAAAGGGCACCTGGGAGATCAAGCTAAATGATTTACCAAGTCTCTTCCCCAGAAGTAGAAATGACAATCCTTTTTTGTTGTTTGTTGTTGTTGTTTTTTAATTCTGTCTTTTTGGGTTTGGCCAGTCAGCCAAAGTCACCTTCATGATTTGTGTCCCGACCCCACGGTCTCCACTGGCTTCTTTTCCCCTTTAATAATTACCAGGTGCAAAGAAACCCGAAAATCACTGCTGCCAGCACCTTTGCCTGGGTCCCCAGGAGCTCCCCGACCTCACTACGCGTCCCAAGGAATTATGGGAACAAGTTTTTCTCATAGGGTCAGGCTCCAACCCAGCACTAATTTGGCCAAAGGCCAGAGTAAAGAATCAGGGACAAGTGGCAAATCTGGTTTAAAGTCCACCCTAGACAGTCCAAATCCCCTGACCCAAGGGGGAGGGCTCTTCTCTCGCAGGGCCAGCGTTTTACGTAAGATATTCAGTATGTCACGGTATCAGTCTTGGGTTCTCCTGGGCTACTTCCGGCTCGGCCCTGGGCCATGATCCTGGTTCACTGGGCTCTCTTCCCCCAAACATTAGACCCCTGGCCTACCTACCTGGCTAAGGGCAAGACGGATCAACGCGGGACGACGAGCTTTTCGGGACAGAGCGTCGAGGGAAGGGTGCAGGAAACCAACTTAACCCCGGGGCCCTTCGCAGACGGCAAACCCGGCACAGATGTCTCACGGGGTCCAGGAAGCTCCCTCCCCTCGCGAGGCCCCGGCGGCCGCGGTGCCAGCGTGGCCGAGGAGCGCCCCCTCGCGGCCAGTCTCCCGTCCTGCATGCCGGTCACCCCTCCCAGACGCTGCCGCCGCCGCCTGCCGGCCGTCCCTCCGCGGAC